>NIPQ01108287.1:0-15000 GCA_002806875.1 Lepidotrigona ventralis hoosana | reverse complement strand
ATGTGAAAATCAATGTCTCCGTGCATGCTCCATGCACGCTGATGTACAGATGATTTCGAATCGTTTCGGTTTTAAACACGGCCAATCGATGCAACTTTCTGTTAACACATTGTAATAAACCGCTATAATGGAATGCTTCGTTAAAATTTTCTGCCGTATACGTATAATTATTTCAGAAGGTGTACGATTATTTTTTGAAATTAACACATTTTTAAGTAATTTTTTTTTTTTTTTTTGTTTGGATGTAAGCTAAATTTTTTTCAATGTATCGATGACTTAAATTCAAGAATGAAATGATTAATAAATTAACTTGAAGTTAGTAAATAAATTAATTAACAAATAGACGTAGAAGAATGAACGTAAAATTAATAAACAAAGGTACGAATGAACTAGAAAAAAATTGTTTTTTATCAATTCGATTAAACGATTTCCTAACGTGTATCCTAAATCCCCATTTTCTTTGAAACTCGCGTCGATGGAGGGCGATTATTACGCCTGCGGCTCGGATTAAATTCAACTTTCAAATGCACGAGCGCTGCGAAATGGACAGTTAATAACCTATTATCCCGCAGCCAATCCAGATTCTTCTAGATTCTCGCAGAAATTCAAAAGGGGCTTCCGTGAAAGATGGCGGAAAGACGAGAGGCAACGAAGAGGATGAAATGTGCTTTGCGGTCATGGCGGGTAAGTGCGACGGTCAACCACCGTCTAACCGGCCAACTCTGAGATACGTGTCCGTACGTGAAAGGAACTTCTCCGGTAACTTCTCTAATTAAACGACCGTTCCTTTCGTGATTAGTAATGCTCCGCTAATGAACTCCCGCCGGCTACTTTCAAGTTTATTCTCAACTGAGAGGTACAGGCCTCGGCTCTGTTTTGTCCTTCGTGGCCAAAGAACAATGGCCGTACGATCAAATAATGTTTCCTTCTCTCGCTGAACTTCCTGCATAACTCGATGGTAGCTGCAAGCTCATCTCCTCCAATAAAGTCATTCAAAGTAGATGAAAACTTGGGAACTGGCGACGTGGTGGTACGTTTCAAACGACGTTTCTTTCAATTTGCTACGAACGTTTTGAACGGCTCTATAGTTAATGCACTAGCCAGATAGATTAAAAGCTTTCATTAAAAGCTCGGAAGATTCATAAGCTCCTATAAATTTCCCGACCGACCTCTGTGTCTACGTGGCACGGTAGAATCTGAAGTACGTGCGAATTTATAATACACGCGTCTCATTATACGAAACGTATTTCTAAAAGCGTTTCTCCGACGTTCCTCCGAGAAATTCGAATGTCCCCTCGCACACCACGACTGTTTCATTCCCCGAAAATCCACGGTCGGGACGATTGCATCTGTCAATCCTTGGAAACCGACGTCAATCAAGGACAATGGCAGATTCACCGGGCTTTTCCCATTTTCTTTCTTTCGGCGGGGCACAAACACCGGATGAATTTCCGGGATCGCGGACGGGACGGAACTTGAAATTCCTGGCACAGCGCAATAGCCCAGGCCATCGTTTATAAAAACCGGGGAACGAACGGATCCCGAGATATGCAGATATCGGCGGAATTTTCATTGTTTCCCTATTTCAGCCCAGGCGTCGAACGATTCACGCGTGCTGCACGACCGCTCGGGAAGAGAGTCTCGCGCGCGCTTACGCGACACGCCCTTTCCAACTGGCGAGGTATTCCCTGAGAAAGGTGAGATAGCGGAAGTACGTAAGGAATGCGAGACCGAAAGGAGAACGCTTAACGGGATTAGAATCGGTCGCGTGCCGAGCATATCTTCTTGGTATTACGTAATTGCGCCGTTTTTGCCCGTGCCGCGACGCGACCGTGAGACGTTGGCCGAGTGCACGCGCAGTCTCACTCACTTGGCTGTCACCATTTTTCTCGAAAGAGAAATTGCGGTACGATGCACACGATGCGAGAGAGGAGAAGAAATTTTTCAGAGAATCGTGATTGTCTAGGGACTCGATATATTTTTTAGATCAGAGGTGGCTAACTGGCGGCCTTTACCCCTACTTTCCTAGCGCTACCCCCTCCACTGCGTACGACAGTGTCGTAGCCACAATACTCGCATTAGATAAACATGTATACATATAAATTGGTTTCTTTGCTGAAGTTAGAGGAAAATAGTTTGTATGATCTATCATGGAACAGAGTGAGAACTAATCTTTCTAGTGAAGGAATCGACAAAGTAGCTTCTGAATGACTTCTTTTTCTGCGGAGAAGAAATTTGTCGCCTTTGTTCTAGATTATTCGGCCAAAGGCGAATTTTCATGCCTTTTTATTCCCTGGCTTAGTTACTCGTGCCTAGATTGACGGTTTAACGGTGCCTAATCGTTCATCGTGTCTTAACGAAGGTGTTACCATCTATGTTCTTTTTGTTTGTTAATTTGAAAATCAATCACTAATTCGCTAACTTGTGAGTCTGTTTTGATCGTTGTTTTTTTTTTTTAAAGAACGATCGATATTGACCATTTTAGATTAATTCAGATGGTTGAAAATGACTAGCCAACTCATACGAAACAGGCTCGTGGACGAAGAGACTTCGATTCGAGTGAATCTCTGAACGATATTCTTCACGACTGTGAACAAGCTATAAATGAGCTATAAATGAATTATAAATAAGAGACAGAGGAAACAGTTGCACTGCCATAAACTTTCAAATACCTATCATCTCGATGCATTCGAATGCGCACCAGTATCACGATGATGGACGATCAATACTTGAACGAATTAAAATATAATACTTGATTAGAGAAAAAGAGAGAGAGAGATGGAAAAAAATTGCTACTGCAATGAAGAAAATATAATTTTATTCATATAGTTTACGATAAATCTAGAAAATTTCTATCAAGAATAAAGAACTGGTCACTTTGATCTAAAACGGAACTCGATCGATAGAACACAGAGTAAGGAGGATTTCACTTTTCAATGACTTTCCAAATTGGAAATTAAAAGTTCGATAGATCAGTGACGGTAATTCACTAATGTTATTTGAAATTTGACTGCAACGAAGGGTGAATGAATCGATTGACAGAGAAAACAGACATCCAACTAGTTGAAAAAAGAAAAAAAAAACAACCCGCTACAAATCGTCCACTTTCATCGATTCGCGTGAATCGATCACGATAAATTGTGATCTTTCGGATCCTATGTCTAATGGCGTAACAAGCGCCATCGCGTTGATCCTTTCGCGCGCGGAAAGTAAGCCACGGACGAAGGTGTTCTGCCCCAGATCGAGAACGAAGGAACTCGAACACAAATCATTCTCTCTCGGTGACCATCTAGACAGACTACGAAGATCGGGAACAAATCGAACGGTAGGTGGCAACGAGATTTCACGGGGTCCATGCCAAGGGGGAATCGAAGGGGTGTGTTTTATTCCGTCCAAGTTCGAGACGAAGCCCGAGGGAGAGGGGAGGAGAGCTCGGCCTGGATACGCGGATGAAATATGACGTGCGGGGAGTTGGTACGCCGCGAAGGAGCAATAAAATCTGTCGCGGGGTAACCGAACGCCTCTTGTTCCCTCGCGAACACCTTCGCGAGAAGCTTCCGCCGTGTCTCCGTTGTCGCGGGGAATGATACGCGTTGACGAGACAGAATGAAATTGCCCGTGGAGTGCGTCATGTAAATTCTCAGCCCGCTACGTCGCGATACGCAAGCCGGTTCTAGCCTGCCAGCCAAGCCAGCACGTAGCTTCTTGCGGATGAAGGCTACGTTTAAGACAAAGCGTTTCTGATGCGGATATTTAATACCACGGATATTACCAAGATTCAATTTCGCGGGTTTACAGGGAGAGATACAGGGGGCTGGATTAAATTGAATTTGTGACGAGAATAATTCGGATACGTGAAGCAAGCGGTGGCGTGCGATCGGATTGGTGACGGATTTCAGGTGGTGGTACACCTGAAATGTGTAGCTTTAAACAAGCGTTGAGATTGAACTCTCTCGGGCGGAAATTTCTATGGTAAACGAAAAAAGCGTCGAGCTTGCGTGGTAATTTTATTAACAAGAATACGAAATACGTAGAAATGAAATATAAAATATGTGAGGTAAAGTATATATGATGGGAGAGAAGATGTGCTAATGAAATGCATAAAAATAAAATTGAAAATGATGTAGAACGTGTGTGAACGATTTTCAAATTTCCATTTGATATGCATGATGAAATTGAGTATTCAACACAATGAATTATAACTACGACGCTACTTAAAATAATTACACACAGGACAATTAACGAAAACTCTGTGACACAAAGTGCATCTTAGTATCTTTTCATTCTTTTGTGTCAATTCCATGCCGAACACATCGCGTCAATGTGAATTATTTATCGTTCATCGTGCTAAATAATTAACAATATCCACGGACATACATACACCACTCTATAACCAGGCGCGACGTCAAATACTCGAGGAACAATGCACCGCGTGCCATAATACGAAGGAGGTCATCAGCGACACGTAATAAAGAGCCTCTCTCGTCGACATTGCAGATGCAAACCCTCCGCAACGAACAACGAACCCACCCGTAGTATATCATTCTCGTTTCGCGAAACTCACAATCCTGTTGTCGTTGCGCAAGTAAGGTTAACGACCTGTCGAAGTAATACCGCTTTCGTCGATCGAGTTTCGCCGCTGATAAATCCAAGCGTCTTTTGTACGTAGTACCTACAGAGAGTCTCATTGCAGATGCGGATGATGTCCTGCGTCATGCAACATTTACGACTTAGGTTGGCTGCTGTCGGTTTTTACGACGGAGCCGCAGAGCCCTTCCATCATCCAGCCGTCGACTAAACATACGACAAGCTGTAAATTTTACAAACTTCACGAGACTGAGTAATAAAAAACCGAGCTTGCTTTTATAGATCAAATTCGTGTTCGCGCAAGCTCTCTCGTTTCTTCGCCACCTCTTCGTCTTTTACTTCGAAACAATGTATCCTTATAATATCGAACGTTTACTTTTTAATGAGTATTAAATTAACCAAGTGTTTCGAGAGTTGTCTAAAGTCCTAATAGCACCGAGTCGATATACTCTTTCAAGACACTGTTACATCTTGTAAATTTCATTCTTATCCTTGCAAATTTCGCTGTTCTTTATAGACATTGTGTTTTTGTTTTACTTCTTCTTATATAGATATTAATTATATTTTTATTTCCTTCCCTTTCATGTAAATTAATTTTCCATTAATAACAAATTACTTATTTTCAAGAAAATAAATGAAATGTACCACACTATTGAACTATATAATTCCATAGAAAACGAACGAAAAGATTTCAGTATTTTTTTTATGTTTGTATTATTTTTTCAATTTACTCCTCCTAATTTAATCGCTTGTGCCAAAGGTTGTATCTCGTAAAAAAATATATAAAATGTATCAGACTATTGAACTACACGTAAGATTATAACAATATACTGGCTACATTGCGGAATGATTTCGGTGTTTTCTCACTTTCGGTAGCGAAAATGAACGACCGTCCAGGGAAGGAGCAGCCGTTTGCAGGCCACGGGGCCGATCCTTAAAGTTCTTCGTACAAGCCGGGGTAGCGACATTATTCCAAGCACACGCCTCATGGACACGGGCCTTAAACCGCATTCTACGCGGCACCCCGGGGTGCTTTTGTCAGATGACACGTCGGTGAATAATTCACCTGGCGCGCATACACAGTGATGACGCCGATGGACGGGAAATCGTGATACCACGACTACCCATAAAACCACCGCTTTCCCCCCCCTCGCTGTTTTCCATCCTTCCGAAATTTATCTTGGCATATTGTGTCCCCGTGTTTAGGCGTGTCGCCTAACCTTTTAGTTACACAGATACACCTCGCCGAGATTTTTGCCTTGCACGCGCTCGGATGACCGCGAGTATTAAAATTGCACGCGAGCTTTGCGAGAATTTCAGAAACGCAGAGCTGTTTCGGAAGTGCAGGATCTCATATACAGTGTGATTCGCGTAACTTGCGCATCTGAAGTCACTTTTTAAATTATGCGTATTTATATCTAATAAACTAACTCCTTCATCCAATGGGGATTAATTCGTTTGGTGCTCAATAATGTAAATTTTATTCATTGACGTTACTATGATTGGCAAATGTTGCTTCGTCCGTAAACAATACATTTTCAAAAAAAAAAAAATTTCATTAACGCTTGCTGCAAAAACAAGTCGGCAAATTGTACTCGATTTTGAAATTCAGATCCGTGAAGTTGCTTCTGATGAAGAGTTCGAAGCAACATTTGTAATTGATTTGTCACGTTTACCTTTTATACTTTGTTACAGACGCACGTATTGAGTGACACCTTTGCGTATTGTTCAAAAAATCGATATACGTATGATTTTCCACGAGTTCGTGTAATTTCGCTTTCCGTTCGTTCGTCGGACAGGGTTACTTCGAACTTAATTACGCAAGAACGAATCCACTGTGTAACCACGAAACGAATCGTCGAGAAATTCGACGACTCAAGCGGCAGAATCTTTTCCCTCGAACGCGAGGTAGCATCATGAAAATTAAATTCCGCATTCCGAATTTTAGTGAATCGCCCCTGACAAAATTACCTTGTAAAGAAACTGCATTTACAAGTCGAGCGCATATCGGGATCCCTATAACAATCCGCCTGTCGCATTCCGACCGCCGTAGTAGACCGACAAACTCATCCGAGGAACAGCTTCCACGACTCTCTCTCTCTCTCTTTCTCTCTCTTATCCGACGCTCCCCATCAAAAATGCACGTCGACCCGGAGCGTGTTTTCCATTCTTCCCTGGGAATTTCACCAGTCCCGGGCGGTGTTATTCCACGGGAAGTCCGGAAACACAGTGCGACGCTCACATCGCGGGGTTGGAGAGAGACTCCCGTGGATAAAAATCGAAAGACGAATAGCTGGTGTGGAAAACCGGTCGAGTGCCACCTGTACTCGATTCGTCGCTCGGAAGTACTGCGCTCACTTACGCACCTTGAATGTATTAAATGTCAAATATTTAATATCCACCGATTTTCGTGCGTATCCGCCGGCTCTCGCGAGAGACACGAGGAAAACGCGGATCACGATGGAGCGGAAAAGGCATTCATCGAGTCCTTATATCGTTGCGACATTATAATCCGCCACCTTCTCGTTCGACGAGCGCCGAAAAGGGGAGAAAAACGTCGATCGTTTCAGAGGAGACGAAATGACGCAGTATCTGAATTTGTCTGAGGGGTCTAGAATCGAGCAAGCGTGAATAGCGTGGTTCGATGTTTATGAACGAAAATAAGCGTCCGTGAACCGTTCTCTCGGATAATGGAATTTGAGATCGTAGGTCAGGATCAAGAGGGAGGGCGTGTCGATCAAGAGAAGATATTATTTAGGTTAGGAATTTGTGTGCTGATTTTTATGCAAATTTCTTGAGTGATATAGTTGAAAAAGTGGAGACCCTCGATGTAATATTATTGGAAGTACTAAAGTTCGAATATTTCATGTACTTTTTTGTACTCTTTTATACTATATAAAAATCTGTGATCTGATACATCGTCATTGTACTTACTATAGCTTGCTGGCTATAAAAGTTTCCAATTCAACGCAAGCACTTGAACGTATTTAAAAGCATTGAAATTTTCAAGGTATAATAAAATATTGTTGCATTTGTTTCAAATATATAGAAAACTTTCAATATTTTTAAATACTTACGTTTGATCGAAAATCAGGTCTAGATATATATTAACACTAGAACTACCACTGGTCTGACAACTTTATTTTAAAATTCCTACTTCATGTTACATTTTTTCTTCGAAATGATGTAATGACCTTTGCAGGGATAGCTAAAGGATTAATATGATGAACTTTAATTTTGTTTTATTCATTTAAAATAAAAATAATTTTGTATCATGGCTACTTATACCAGTACCAATCATTTTGACTGGTTTTCGTAGAGATAGCTACGTCTCAACTGTCGGTAGTTCTAGTGTTAAATCAATTAATCAGATTAATGGTTATATTAAGTCAATTAATCGGATCAATGATTACATTAAATCATTGGTCAATAATACCAATTAATCAGGTCCAAAATATATATTAAATTTTGTATCGCTTACAATTAGTAATACTACGGTACAAATATAATACGATACAGTAATTCAACGTACGATCGCATTGAATTCGTTCGAAGGGACAACTGTTTGCGCAAAGTTGCGAAATGTTGCAATGGAACTGTGAACCGAGAACGGAGAACAGAAAAAAGAGAGAGATTAAGATTTGTTCCCGCGCGGAGAAGTTCGAAGCATCGAGCGAGATCGACGAGAGATGTCGAGAATGTCAGGAAACAAGCGTCGAATTGTCAAGGGCGAAACGTTTCGAACTTTCAAGATCGCAAAAACGTTCGAAGTGTTTCGAGAATAGAAACGAGCGTCCCGACCGCCGTCGGTTTTCTACCCGGGACGCGGATTAAAAGCAGAAATCCCCCAAGGAACATCCCTCTTAATGCCTCCAATTTAATCTTCTTAATTAACCGACTTTTCGTTTGGGTATTTCACTGAGGAAACGACAACCCGACCCCGACCAGGCGGCAATGCTTTATCGAGACGTTATCGTTCAGAAGTTGCCTCTACCTTTGAACCGATATAATTGGTTATTAGATGCCGACCGAGGATATCGATCAGGGGCCGGAACGTCGCGACCACACGACGAGAGAGGCAATTATCTAAGTGGCAGTTCCCTTTAAAGATCATCGGTCGCGTATTCGTGTCCGTGCCTCGCGTCACTGATCGATGAGCGAACCGTTCAACCGGCAACCACCGCCAAAAGGAATCTATTAAATTCCACCTTCAATTATATCCATCGCGGTCTGTGCCCCTTATCTCGTTCGGCTGATAGGTATGTTCTCTATTATAGAAACGAATCTCGTGATCGATTGCTCGAAAGCTGCGCTATTGCTGTAATAGAACGAGAAAAATTGTTTCTCATGGGTTCAACTAATTTGAGATTTTATTCCGCGCGAATGTGAAAATTAAGAGAGAATTGGGAGAAAGTTCGGACAAGTTGTGAAGAAAACGACCAATTCGTTAATTAAACCTCTATAATCCCCTTGCATCATTCAGCGGCAACGTCAACTTCCATCGATCATCGATCACTTACCGACGTCGGAGGTGCGACGATCCATCGTTCAACAAATTTAGCCCAGCCGTTTCCAATCGAATTACAACAAGCAGTGAAATCCACCGGCGGTAGATTTCAATAGAACGAAACATGAAAAGACAGCACGACATTTCCACAAAGGAAACAATTCGAAGGTTAATGCTACTTCAAATTGGCGAATGCGTCGTTTAACATCAGGATCGCGCTATCGCTAGAAAACTGAATTTATATTCCTGGCAATGTCGACACCTGCAGAGTAGCCGCTCTCCTCCGCTCTGTTCTTTTCTCTCCTTCATTTGTCTCGTGGCGGAGAGTGGGCGGAGCAGCTTCAAGAGTTGATAAATGCGAAGCCTGAAACTCATCCTACCGATTGCGTCTCGCGTGCGACGAAACAGCAGCCGGATCGCTTTGTTCCCGTCGGTGCGCGTTTCGGCGACTTGATGGACAGAAAAAAGAAAAAGAGAAAGGAGAAGAAGGAACGGTGCTATGAGGGGCAGACGGACAGAGAAATTCTGGGACCGGGACGCGATAAACGACTCTCCAACAGAGGGATGAAACTTGGGAATATAAATTGAGCTCCCAATGTTGTTGTTCCTCGGGCTATAAGTGTTCGGAATGAAATTACTTGCAATTACGACAGGACCCCCCTCAAATCAATACTAATTTCTGCATACGTTACACTAACAATACTACACTGAATACGTTGCACTAATTTTATTACGCGATCGGCAGTTGAAAGGATCTTTTAATATTTCTCTCTTTCAATCTATTTAAATACGTACGCGTGTACACATTGTTAATGAATCAGGCGTGTAACAACGCGCAGAGGATAAACTCGGCGAAATAATTATAAATATTGCATAATGGCACGTAGCGACGCTTTGCGTAACATATTAAATTGCTCTATACTAACATCGTTACGAGGCTTGGGTTAAATTGAAATGTCTAATGAAAGACTAATGTGTCGAGTCTAAAATATTAAAAACATTTCTCCAGTCTAGCCAGTTAAATTTCCCTACTTGCCAAGTAATTTGATTTGTGTAACTTAATTTCATTTAATTAAATTAACCATCCTAAATTAATCTATGAGTTCTATGATTCTATAATACTCAGCTAATCAAACTGTAATCTCACGTACGCTGCATGATCCGGTTAGGTAACTGTGGCCACCGGATATTCTAAGTATATATTTTCACGATTCCTATCGATCATGGGAATTCCACTGCTTCTAGGTGGTCCGATCGCACTGAGTTCCATTGCTTTCGAGTCGGGCCGATTAGTGGACACACACGAGTGTACTGCAGTTTGTACCAACTACCGCAACTCCACTGTAATATCCTGCGACATTGTGTGCCATCCGAGTTACATTTCCATGGGCAGCATTCAATTTGCTATTACGCGATCGCACTCCCGCCTTCGGTATCGAAATCTTCCAGTTCATGCTTGCTTTTCGAATTTTGAAAAAAATTTTTAAATCGAATCATTTCTAGGATGGAAGTGAATTTATCAAATCGAGAATTATCTTGCCCCAAGTAAATTGTACACTAAACGAAAGTTGACTTTCGCTCATAAAATATTACGAACTACGTTTTCCATAAATGCAGACTTCAAATAAAAAGTTAACTTTCTATCGTCAAACTCGCGATATTTCTACGAGCGTAGATAACTAAGAATCAACTGTACGTTAAACGAAAGTTAACTTTCGATCATCGACATTACGAATTATGTTTTCTATAGATAGCTACGAATGAAAGGACTCCGACAGACTTTAGTAGTATAACTACGAGTAAATTTTATACTAAACGAAAGTTAACTTTCAGTTATCGAAATCATGAATTACTTTTTCTATAAATAAAAATAATCTTCGAAAGAGAAGTTAAGTCTGAATGAACTATCTTTCCTTTCAGATAACTGAGAATAAACTGAATACACTGTACGAAAGTTAACTTTCAATCATCGAAATTACGAAATTATCTTCTCTATGGACATAGACAGTTGAGAACAAACTGACTGCGTGCTCCGAATTAAACTTAACTTTCTATTGTTAAACTAGTGAATTATCCTTTCCACGGGCGTAGACAAGCCAAGAGAGTACGCTAAGTTTCCCATTTACGCGGGATTACCGAACATCAAAATCACGCTCAAAAAGCGTGCGCGAGAAGTTTCGCTAGTCAGTGAAATTCCCGCGTGTTCCACTTAACAGAATCATCGCCCTGTACGCGCGATAGTTATTTTCACATATCAGGAGTCGATAGGTCTCCTGCAGTTAGGATCTCCGAAAATGATGGCCGTGACGCCGAACGAGACATACTCCAACTTCAATTTCTGCGACGTTGAAACTCGCCGGAAGTTTGAACGAGGGCTTTCCCGAAGGCTGAAGCTCACGCGGAGCTCTCACGAGGCGCGAGCTTTCAACTCGTTCCCGGCGAAATTGCCGTTCTATTGCCGTCCCATTCGGCCCGGCAACGTTGCACGAACTGACGTCTTACTCGCTTGGAAAAGTTTAGCGAGTCATTGAAAAACACTTCTAGCCCTTCGATGAAATTCCGCTTCGGTTATTAAGAAACATACGCCCGGTGAGGGCTGCAGCCTGGCGAAATAAAACGACGCGAGACTGTGGAGGAACTGGAAATTCAAGAAAGCTGCAAGTTCCTTCGAAATTTTCTTCCTGCCTGTTAAAAATTAATAGCTGTCAATCGGACTTTAAAATTTGATTAAAATACTCTCGTCGAGTCTGGTTGGAGTAATTGAATTTGATTGGATTGAATTAAAGAGACAGAGTGACGGTGCATGGTCGACATCGAGATATTTTCGGCGGGAATTTATTTGTGACAATCGAAGGTCAATCAGAAGCGCGTCAAACTTTAACGATGAGATTTCTTTCGCATAATTTTAAGCAGGGAAATCCTCTATACTTGGAACTTTGTAAAAGCTTTGTTTGAATATTCTAACAACTTCTAAAGTATACGATAAACCGATTAAAACATTGAAATTACTAGTTACTAGAGATTTAAATAGTCCAGTTGGCACGAACCGGCATCCAACAAAAATAAAACAGATCTAAATCGAAACCGGGACCTACAGGATTAGTTCTAAATTTAAGAAATTAAGAAATTAACACGAGACTCAGAACACGAGAGATCTAGCCAGAGTATTTGCAACGAAACTTAATGAAATCTGCACTCCGCGGGAAGCGTGTTTCGATCGATCATTATCCAAGCTGCAAGCCTCGTGGCTCCGTCACAAATTCGCCAAACCTATTTCGGCTTTTCTCTCGCATCTAGAGCTCGGTTTTTCCAAAGAATGGCTATAGTTCCCCGTGGTCCCGTGAATCATAACGTGTTCGTATGCCCCGGGACGCGGCACGTTCTATAAACTTGGCCAGAATTTCTTCGTGGGCGTAACCGATTCGCCGCGATTGCTATACGAGCGTGGCGGGAGGTGGGTGCATTACGATATTCAATATCCGACGTCGTAATAGCGGTCAAAGTTCCGTTTCGCGGCGGCGTGCATCGTCGAAATTTGCATGTATATCACGATTTAGCGGCCACCACGGCGAAGAGACGCGACCGTAAAAGGCCCGCCAACAATGGCCAACAGGGGAGAGGAATTGTTCTGCAATGCGGTGATATCTCGAGAGCGAGAAGTTTTGATCCTGCAGCCACGTCACGAATTATCGGCTGTCTTACCGGCAAACCGTTACGGCTCGAACTCGCCACCTACTTCTCAATCGACTTTCAAAAGCGTTCGAGTCTCTCTCGCGAAATATCCCGCTCCGAAATTGTCAATTCGCCAGACTACGTGGTGATAATTCATGGATTAATAACGAATAATGGCCCATTTGGTGGGCTGTTCGTATAACACAGAAATATGAATAGAAAGTGTAGCGCTTGTTGCAATCTAGAAAACGAGATAAATTGAAATTTCGTCATTAAAAATCCGGATTTGCAGAGAAATTCACGGTTTGATAAAGATAGAATCTGTTCTTCTTTTCTCGAAATGTTGGATTGGTCAAAAAGTGATGTAACTAAGTTCGTTAATCTTATTGGATTAAAATTGGTTAAAAAGTAAATGAAAATTAATTTCATTCTAAACAGCAAATTCATCGTGCAATCTGATACCTAATTGTTCGAGCTTGTCTTAGAAAGAGGAAATGCGCGACCTCGTTAACGATTATTTGTTTGGCATCGATTTCAAAATGAAAAACGAACATACTTGCGAAAAGAAGAAAAACACGTTGCAAACTCGTGGAAAATGATCTGACGTGTATGGTGAGCAAGTGTTCGAACTACGACAGTGTCGGTTTGCTAAATTAAAATTAAATTGAAATTAAATCAATAAACTTAAATTAAATTAAAATCAAATTGAAATTAAAATTAAATTTAAATTAAATCATTGCTGACGGGGATATCAAATCGCTCTTGGAACTTGCTTTTTTGTTGAGAAAATTCCAAGAATAAGAATCCTTTTGAACGCGGGATCGTGAAACTGCCAGGCAAAAACGGCGAAAGATAAAATGGGCAATATATTTTCCAATAAAGCTTCTGTTTCTCATGAAAAATTCGCCAGTTATTTGCACACGAAGGAACGGCTACTTTGCAGTAATTACTTCTTGGACAACTCAATAATTACACTCTCGCGAACAGAGGAATATTCTCGCAAAATTAAAACGTGGATTGCGTTTTCAGTGCCAATATCGTCAGGCTATTTGTAGCGCTGCTTTATTCATTCAAAGCGTGCACGAATACAAAGGACAGAGAAGCGGACAGCCGGTAACCTTGAAGCATAGCAGAATGCCGGATCTTTTATTTTCTCGCTGATCATTCTCGACAGAGGAGTTCTCTCCTTCGCGAGACTGTCCAAGCGTATCGATATCGTTCTGCTCGCAGTCCACGCCACGATTCGTTGCCATGGTGGCAACCCGTGACGCTCGTAGATTCCATTCTTTAGACGTCATTCAAACGCGGGGCGAAGGATCAACCAGCCGGAAATGAGACGGCCAAACACACAAACATACACACACACGCGAAAAAAAGGATCTCTTTGCCAAATACGAACGCAAGAGATACCAGTGGGACTACTGCCCCCGCATCATCCACAGCGACATCCCATTCCTCGTAGCCTTTCCTCCTTTCTCCAAGGTTTTTACGCTCATCGTTCTCGACGTATCTCCCGAAATATCTAGCAAACGATCGACGCTGATAACAGAGGAATCTTCCTTGAAATTTCTTACTCTCCGTCGTAGATCTCGTCTCGAATTTCGAAGTAAGTTTCGGAAGTCTTTCTTCGCTGGATTTTAGGTTCGCAGGTTCCAGGAATTTCCCCTGGCAAAAAGATTTCCCGGGGTAAAACATTTTGCATTTCGGAGTGGAGAACGAACCTGTACTCAAACCGGGAAAGTCAAATAATTAATAGCCTTTCNGAAAAAAAAAAAAAAAAAAAAAGAAAAAAGAACGAGCAAGGATCATTAAGAATTCCTGTTTATCGTCGATTTCGATATATAATTAATGTGAATGCCGTGAATATGAAATATACAATACAGCAGAGGCGAACGATGAATTTGATATAACCCTTACTATGGTAATTATTTATTGCTGAATAATAACCGTATAATCATATATAATAATATATGTTATTGCATTGTAATAGGATGCCGTGGCATTGCATTGTGCATGCTGCATATCAATTATTTCCGCAATTATACCGCTCGTTATGCGCCGATCAGCTGAATGAAATTTTCAGCAGAGCAGTAAGGTACAACCACCCACGACCGGCGATTCACCGTGAGTTATTAAGGCTAATTATGGTTACTTGCGTGGCTAGTAAATGGGAACGGGAGAAAGATATCCTACTTGTGTGTGTATGTGTGTATGTGTGTGTGTGTGTATGTGTG
>NIPQ01108271.1:0-15989 GCA_002806875.1 Lepidotrigona ventralis hoosana | reverse complement strand
TTATGAAAAAACATTCGAAATCGCTTAATGTTTTCTCAATCATTATGTCGTGATCTATAAATTTATGAAATTTTAGAGAATATCGGAATATCTTTTGTAACATTATGTAAAATTATGTCGTCCTTAACATAATTAATACATTAATTCATTAATACGTGTCAAAATATACGTGTAGTAAAGAGTATGGCAATTTAGATAATGATAGCTAAACACGTAATAAACTCATCACACGATTTTTTAATAATTACTATGTACTTCTTTTATGAGAAGAACGAAAGAAGCAGGAAAAAACTTATTTACGCAAAATATATTATAATAACGCAATTTACAAGAGAAACGCTATTATTCGCATAATACCCCACCTATTTTTTTTTTTAACAAAACATCAAAACATAAGAAAAGGCTGATTTTAATAATTTTAAATTAAATTCCAGTTACGGATTTACTTTAATAGGAAGTGATTTCTGGCCCACCCGGTGTTATAGTCTCGAATAAGTCGAAATCATTCAAATCTGTAGAAATGCACTCTAGAAAATTTCCATAATAAATCGCGAATCGATTATTTCGATCACTTTGGTAGTTTTAGCACTAGAAGAATGGAAACTGCTTTACCGACTGAACGTGATTATATAATTTTACACGAAAATCCAAATCTAGAAAAAAACGTAGATTCAGAAGATTTTTCGTTTCTTCAACAATTCTAGTATTAATAAACTCGAACGATCGAATCAAAATCTCAAAAAATCAAAAAAATCGCGAAAGATCGTTCGATGCTCTTTTTTTTCAAGTTGTAGAGCAACTTCCACTCACTTCGGCAACTTCGCAGCAATCGAGCATTATTTTGTCTTCGAATTCCACGAGGCTGGACTCGCCACTATCGATCCACACTTGCTACTTGGTGTTATCGACTCGCACGACTCGGCCATCATCGTAACCGCGGCCACGACGATTCTGGGATTATCTCTATCGAATCACGAGGGTCAATAGTCACCAATTCCCCCGTGCCCCCCCCCTCTCCCCCTCCTTTGCCGCTTATCCTTTTCGCGCTTCGGCGATACTCGACGCTGTTTTCAGAATCATTAACGTTAAAACCAACGAGATAGTGTTCGTCGATGCGTGACTCGATGAGTTTAGAAACCGTTTTAATCATTTGGGATTTGACGATGATGTGACTGTTAATGGATTGGAAATTACGCACGGTTACTTGTACGCAGAAGTTTTTCTATTAAAAGATAAAAATTTAACCTGTTTGTAACTTCATAAAAAGAAATCGTATCCGACGAGTCACTCTTATGCTGAGTCATGCTCGATATTTTTCAANACAAAAAAAAAAAAAAAAATTGAAAAATAGTTTGGAGTGCAAAGCACAAAGCTTCCATTTTGACAGTCTTGAGTTCGTTTTTCTTTTTTAAGAATGATTCTTTTTCGATTGTGTAACAGGAAAGCAAGGATACTTTTCTTTCTCTTAAAGATTGTTAAATCCAAAAGTATCGAGAAATTTCTACTCCGCGACTAGATCCATAATCGTTTCGAAGATTGAAGTTTCTTCTTCGCAACGATCCCTTAAAACTTGCGATACAATTTTTTCCCCCGCCATCCTATTAAACTTTGAATATTAGGATTAAACGAGAAAAATCCTAATATTCGAGGAAATCGGTAACATTTTTTGTTTCATCTTGAACGTAATGGCTTCAAAATGAAATTCCATTTCAGACTGAGTCCAAGTTTATTTGTTGCATGATTTCTTTTCGTACAATTATAACAATTTCAACATTACAATAGGATTAGACGACGAAACGTTAGAATTTCTTGGATTTTTGTCACATGTTGGATTGTTACATGTCTCTTTTTTAACTAATAATGAAAAATTACAAATTATAAATTTATAGCGTTTTAAAATCTTTGTTAAATTTATAATTTGTATAAATCATAAATATACATATAAATATATAAATGATAATTATAATTACAAGTGCAGTTACAATTATATATAATTATGTATATATAAATTACAACATTTGTGTAAACCATAAATCTGTATAATTTATGTAAATTATAAAATATAAACTTCTAGAAAACGTAACAGTTGAAATTATCGAGAATTTCTCATCGTTACTAGTCCAACTCACCTCTTTACAATCTACTAGACGATTAAGAAGTCGGACGCGTGTGCAACATTTAAAAGACAGCAGCGTGCTTCTCCAAGGCAAAAATGAAAAATGATCCAGAGGATTTATTGCTGATGAACGAACAACAGCGACAGATTACAGTGAATTTTCGTAAACGAGATTAATCCAGATTAATCATTGACAAATGAAACGAATNGTATCAACGACCACCACTACTTCCGCAGTCCATATATGTACCCGCCGGTAAAAAAAAAAAAAAAAAGAAAGAGAAAGAAAGAAACAAGCTACGAACGAGACGAATTTAATTTGCGCCGAGGAGAAACAGGAAGCTCGCTTTAATTACACGTGGGAATAGGACAAGTGTCTCCGGCGGAATTCCAAAGTGGAAACGAAGAGGCAAATTCGTCGCGGCGGGACGCAGTGAAACGCTGAAAGATTTCCAGGGAAATAGACCCGCCGATTGGACGACGAGCCTTTGTGTGTCGGCCGAGCGATCCTCGCAATCGAATCTTTCCTCTCCCCCTCGAGCCTTCCAAGGGGACACTTCCCCCCTTTTGGTAAATGTATTCAATGTCGTTGCGCCGCGGCGAATTAGGTTAACGCTTCATTTCGCAAGGCGCAAGCTCTCCCGCCTCGAAGAGAAAATTCCTCGAGGTTTTCGAGCCGCGCGTAGAAGGAAGGATCGTTTCCGGTATTCATGCAATTATACACTGATTGATTGGCAATAACAGGAAGAAATTGAAGCCTGATCCTGGCGAAAATGATGGAGCACCGTCCTCGGTGAATTATTCATTAGACGAAACTCGAGATCCCTCCTCCTCTTCGAAAGAGGAGGTGCCTGTTAATTGCTGACGACCGCGCGGCAGCCCGGCCCGGCCGATTCATTTATCAACAGAACGAAACGAAACGAGACGAAACGGCCTTCACGGCTAGATTCACCGTGAAAAACGGTGAAGAATGGCCGCCGTATTGTATCGTATTCGTTAATTGTGAGCCTTCCGGTAGATATAGAAATATTCCCCGCTCGTTTCACCCATTTTGTTCGATGCCGCGCACGCGGTTTCCTTCGACCCGCGGCTACATGTACACTTGATGTCTCAGAAACATCTCTGACGTGAAAATTTTGTCCACCTTGTCTTGTTTTAGTCAAATATTAGGACAAAACCTGTCGGTTCTACCAAAAGTGTGACGATTTAATTGAGATTGAGATGATAATAATTATTAATCGCGAAATATTTTAGGTATATTAGCTGTATCTCGTAGTTAATGATTATTATTACTATTTTTTATTATTATACTTATTATATAAATATTTATATTTATATAATAATTATTAATGGCGAAATACGATTAATAATCGTTTCAAGTATAAATGTTTTGTAATTTGATGTTCATTGCAAATATTTATACTTGAAGTAATTATTACTTATACTTTGTCGTTGATGATTACTATTTCTTATTATTACACTTATCATAAATATTCACATTTATATTTATAATAAAGATAATAAATATTCCTGTTAAATTTTATTTATAATAAAAGTATGTAAGTACGTGAGTCATATCGTATTAACATTTAAAATAAATATTAGATTGTAAAATACAGATATTTATATTTATAATAAATGTTATTACAATATTTACTGTAATTATTAGTAACAAAAAATTAAATCTAAAAAGTATTGCATAAACTCAAGTGAGCTTAGAGGTTAGAATACCAGCGCCCTCTAGTTAAAAATTACAACCAAATATAGATACACGTACATGTACAACAACTGTTAAAAATCTCCCAGTTCCTTAAAAATTATTTAAAAAAAAAAAACAGAAATTTCTGAATCTCTACTTAGAATTTATTAAACGAATATCATCCCGTTCTTCCACACTTCACATTTTACTGTCTACCCTACGTGTCAGACTGTTACTTACAGAACGTACGAATAAGATTCAAAAGAAATACACACCGTGTATACACGAGCGGCGATAAAAAAACAAAAGACCGATGGTGTATTTCGAGCGCGAGGCATTCGAATCAAAAGGACGGGAGAAATTGCTGTTTGAAAGTAAGCGTTCCGAAGGGAAAGGGGTGAAATGAGCGAGTGAGTGAGCACCTCACTGCAACGAAGCACGTGATTCTATGGATAGTCGAGATAAGAACCTTTCTCGTTACGCAGGGAAACGTAAAACAGGTTTTTGCTCATGCGTTTAAAACAGAACTCAGCCTGCCACGAGGTGAACTCGTTTCATGCGCGAATACGGGAATCTGCTGGCTCCGCACCTATTTAGGTATTCCATGGGAATGCACTCTCTCTCTTCTCTGCAAAATCGAGTCTATCCTCTGCTCCGTTCAACTGTGAAAATGTTGTGAGAATCTCATTATCTCTCTCCGCGAGAGAGAGAGAGAGAGAAAGAGAGGAGAGAACGATTCGTTACTACCTCTGAAATTGATATTGAAGCGGACGTGTTCCGCATGTATCGATGATTTTAGCCTTTCATCGCTGGCTGGATAAGTGGCGCTACGTGCGATTCCTTCTCTCTTTAACTCGTCCATTGAAGCTACCTTTTGATTGTCGCGCATTGATTCAACCGGCCGGCATCTCTTTCTCTATTCGGAGATGAATAGAGTGAAAGAAAGAAACGAAAACGATTCGCTAAGAGATTCGTCTTTGTGAACGTTTGCAAGCACAGAGGGAAACGATACGAGTTCTTTGAAGAAGCAGTAAAAATGCAAAAAACACGACGTGTTTTCGGAGATCAATTTTTAATTTATAATTTTAATTAACCTGCCAGCAAGGTTATTTTCTCTTGTAAATTAACCATTTTTCAGTGCCGGGAGAAAAAATTTTTTACCTGAGCGAAAGCTACTGACGTAGCGAAGTCGACGTAGTTTGATAAAGTTCGAGGGGAAAGGTGTAAAAAAGAAAATTCTGTGTAAAAAAATGATAATTATGAAATTCAAAAAAGAACTTTATTTAAGAAATAATGTAGCCAGCAACGATATATCGACAGTTTTAAAAATGTCAATTTCTATTTGAAGGGAACATAAGAGAACACCTTCCAGTATTTTTACTATGTTACGACTTATCCCTTAATTTGTACAGTGATAAATTCAATTCAATTAATTTATTAAACGTTTAGTTGAATAATAAGTTTGTTCATCTCTTTTTAATATTATTATTATTATCTAAAGGGCATGCAAGTTATCGAATGTTTTGGTAGAAGATATACATTTAATATAAATAGATAAATTACTTCTTATAAATATGAAAACGATTAATGCGTTTTAAGTTACAGTATTTATTGCTCAGCCTAATATCCCTTGACTAAGCTTGATGCAATTATAAACTACAATCAATTAAAATGAAAAGATCGAAAGATTTGTATAACATTGACAAAGTTTTTATTTTACTTTCTACGTATCGTCAATTGTGCAAAAAAGATTTTTAGAGAATGCATAATCACAACAGTGTGACAGATAAAAAATTTGTCAACTTGTCAAAGGGGAGCAGGATTGAAAATTACGGTGAATTCACGTGCATCAATTAGAAAGTTACGAAAGCTACCAGGCTAATTGGAACTACGCCAGAATAAGAATTCTCGCGTCTGGTAAATAATGTTTGCAAGACGCATGCGTGACATATTTCGCGTTTGATCTCGAATATCCCGCAGGATTCGATGGAATCTGCTTTATTGCATTTTGGCAAGCATTCAAGAATACTGGGCCACAATTTCGTCGATATTTCCTTTCTCGAACTTGTTAATCGAGAGAAGCAAGTTAAATCGTTACTCGAATTCGCAGGATTTCTTGATTTTCGCTCCTTTCTTTCATAATTCATCGCCTTGGTGCTGTTGCCTATGGGATGGGGGAGAAATTTATTACGCAATGTTTCCTCTCAGGGTTGAAATATTACTCGAAACGTTAAAAAGGTGAAGTGTCTTTTCAGATTTATGTTTGGCGATGAAAAATGGATATATGATATAGACGCTATATAAAGGCTATCTATTGTCTTTTATTAGACATCGTGTATTAGACGAATTGGTTTAATGGCCTTTGCAATATACTATAACTCTCTTTCATGCAATGAATACGTCAACTCTGTTAACTTACGTCCCTGTTAAATTTTCGAATTGCTCTGATCACCTCTTTTTCTCGTTCAGTCATTCTCTATATTCTATTTATAGTTTTCACGTTTCAATTTCAAATTCTGTTCCTGTTTTCTTAATATTTCCCAGTTGCAACCACGGTTATGCAGGGAAGTAGAATAAAATTCTTTCGTCTGTGGCTTCGTTTTTGAGAAAATTTTCGAGTTCGAAAATTTGTGAAGCTTCAAGTAAAAAAAATTTATTGACTTATTTTTGCATGTGGATTAACTTTCTTTTTTGTATGTACTTCTAGAATTAGCCAAATCTAAAGTATATTTGATAAATTTTCAAACTAAATCTCCTCTAAAACGAGTGAAAAAATTTTATTCTACATTTTCGATCTTCTTTCCATCTACGTTGCTCAGAACATTAAAATAAATATCTTCAAATAATGAATATTATTCTTTGGACAAACATCATCCAAACTCTTTACTATTCAACATCAGCTAACAGAAAATTAGAAATTACTCGCATAAAAGATTTCCATTGATATTAAATAATAAATACTATTAGTGAATCTACAACTTAAAAATTGCAAATCACAGACAATAATCTACTGCAAGTAGAATAATCTCAATGGAGTTTCAAAAAAATGCAGCATTTACAGACAATTTGTAAAATCTCGCTAATAATTATTAGCTGAAATTATTATCATCGTTATAATTATTATTTGGTTACTTGATGCTAAATATTCTACGGATAGATCTCAACGATTTGTAAAATCTCGCTGATTAAAATTATTAAAAAAAAAAAAAAAGATTTTCGTCGTTGAAGGGAATTTATTGCTACCGATAACTCATAAACTTGCAAACGAAGGTTAGATACGAGTCGCTTAATATTGAATACTGCACGGTCAGATGTTCACGGCGAAAAAAAGGACGATCGCGATTGGGGAGACGCATTGCGGCACCGATCTAAAATAATGCCCCTTCGCCAGCGCAGCAATACCAGCGGATGAACTACAATTGAAAATCGATGTCCACCCGATTTTTTTTTCCCTCCCCTCTCCCGCCCTTTTTCCCTCTCTGCCTTTTTGTACACGAAATCAAACGCGCCCGGGCTGGACCCGGGTTGCGTCCCGCGTGCCACGATCCCGCACTGCCGCGTCCAAACAGATGAAAAACGCAATTACCGGCAATTAAGAGGGGAACGTTCGCCCGACCCTCTGATTGCTCGACCGGGGAATGTTCTCCTTGCGCGAGAACATCGAGACAATTAATCGTCAATTAAATCGCGGGCTCAGAAAATCAACAACATCGCGTGGCTCGCGATATTTGATCACGAATGGTAATCAAGAAACGAGGAAGGTGGCGATGGGGGGGGGAGGGATACGGATGAAAATCCGATTTGCCGGAACAAAAATGAAGAAAAACTGGGGGAACCGGGCGGAGGAAAGAGAGAGAGAAAAAAATGAAAACGAGAAAAGAGAGAAGAGTTTTGGAGAGTTCACGCGAATCCCCTTTGAAAAGTCGCAGTCTCCTCGTTGGAAACGTAATTGAAAAGTTCGTGATGAAACTGGAAGGGGGGAAGAGGGGTATCGACAATTAAGAGGTACAAGTACACCACTTCTCGCGGTGAGATGCCGCTAATTTCATGGAACGAGCCGAGAATTAATAACGGTGGGAAATAATTGAAAAACGCGCCGATAAATGGAAATCGATATCGGCGGGGAGGGGGGGGTGGGGAATATTGGCAGTACGAAGTATAAAGCGATCTTCTCGGTCTCGGTTTGCACGCGTTCGGTATATGCGAGAAAGTATTGGCGCATCTTGTTTCTTTGAAATTTGTTTACACGTATAATATTTTTTATTATGAACTACAGTGGAGACATTCTACAACAAACTTGCTCGTTCTATAACCATAACTATGTATACTACGTGCGTTTGAATTTTGTTACACGCCACCTGCGTTAATTCTCCTAATCGATTTGTTGTTTACACTATGTGACAAATGAAATAATGAGATATTTTTTGATCAAATTGTACAGTTTCATATGTGACAAATGAAATAATGAGATATTTTTTGATCAAATTGTACAATGAAATAATGAGATATTTTTTTGATCAAATTGTACACATAAAGTGTATTTTATGTGTGTGTGTGTGTGTGTGTGTGTGTGTGTGTGTGTGTGTATTTAACAAGTGCTTGAAATTACCAAAAGTCTAAAAGTTTAATACTGAGTGAACAAATTAATATGCTTTGTCACCTTTGAATTTTTAACGAGTGAACCAATCATTCTATTGTTGGTTGTAATAATAAGTTATTATTTGTTGCTTTACCTATAAGATCATCTGTCAACACTCTAGTACGAATTAAACACTCAAAGAGTCAATACATCACATGATAATTACATTACATAATAATTACATACACAGTAATTTGTTATACACATTATTAGAATACAAGAATACATATGTTGAAAGTTGGTATTAATGTATCAGTTTGGAACGAAAATATTTTAAAAGAGCTTGATCAATATAAATCAATCGAACTTTTCCAAACGACTTTTCGTCACAATACACAATACACGATAGCGATGACGTTTCCATTTCAGAAGTTCTGAATACCTCGGTGATTCAGTCCATCACTGGCTTTAATCCATCCCAGGTTAAATACTCGAATATCTTGTCGCTTTCAAAGATAATTTCGTCGGCAAGCTTCGGACTCGGCGGAAAATTCAGCGAGCCAAGTTTCGCTAGAGTTTTGTTAGACGAGGAAATGAAATTTACGTTATCGGCGTTTCGGCCTGATTTTGATGTAACATCAAACGAGAACCGATACGAAACGTACAGATCCATCTCAGACGATTGAGGACGATGTTCAAGAAATTGCATACCAGTGTCACACACGACCTAAATCCCATTAGTTCCCAAAATTCCTCGAAATAACTGCGATAGTGACAGGAAAAAATTTAAAAAGTTAGTCAGCATTTAGCCTTCAAATTTGTGTCTTCACTCTGTTCGGCCTAGATACGTTGCTACATTCAAGAACTATTTCTTGATTTTTTGAAGGCTTACAATTTTTTTTAATATACCTTGAACAATATATTTTGCAAAACGGTGTGCCATTAAATTCATCGTTAAAAGAAACACGAATATCATCAATTTACAAAGACGGTATCTTCAATAATTTCCGAGATATTTAACAAAATATGTTTCGCAGCGCCAACTTTGAGGGTAGTTTTCACCTCTCTAATATCGACCATTGCCGATAAAAAGAAAATACGAATATTTTTTTTTTTATTAGTCGTTGAAGAATCATTGGTGAGGTCTCTATTGGCGAACTTCCGTGCTAATTTCCTTCCTATCAGTCGATGCTTACAATTAGTTACTTTATAATTTAGACCAGAGGTGGCTAACTGGCGGCCCCCACTTTTTCGCTGCGCTATCCCCCTCCACTGCATCGATCTCCCCACTACATTGAAATCCCTTCGTCGAGTATGAGCCCCACTCTCTCAGTCTGTTGATTCTCTACTAATTGTAAGGGAGTAAAGGGTCTAGCTATCAGGGAAGTAGGGTACAATTAGCCAGCTCTGACGATTAAAGACTCATCGTCTCTGGCGATCCTACCAAACTAGTCTTCTGTCGCATTTATCTTTTGGAATTCAACGAAATTCATCGTGACATCACCTGATAGACGCGCTTACGCAATAACCTCTCGCCTCGTCCCGTCATGCGCGAATTTAAAGTACGGATGAACGAGCGAATCTGAATGTAAGGATACAGGGTCTTTGACATACAGCTTGTTTCTCGAGCCTATTTCGTGCGCCACGTGCAACCTATTATGGCCCAAAGGGAAAGCTCGCTTCTGATGTCACGTTTCATCCCCTCGACATCTCGACGCCATTCTTATACCTGGCTGCGTGTTTCTTTCCTAACAACTCGTCTAGAAGTGGACGTGTTATCTTACTTTCGAGCGTTCGGCTGCATTCTTTGAATGGAAATAATACTTCGCTTCTTCTAAGACGCTATCGAGACCACTTGTTTTGGTAAGTTTGTGTAGGCTTGAGAAAGGATTCCATCGCTTACGCGGAGACTTATTACGGGGAACATTTTAAAGTATCACTAGTGGGAGATAGTTGAATTGTAGAAATGTGATTTTAATGTAACAGTATTCTACTTGAAGAAGATTCAATTATATAAATTGCTTTTTATATAATTTAGAGAGACAGTTGGTGATATTTTCGTTGGAACAGAAATTAGTAAAAACTTGTGATATACTGATGTGAAATATAATATTTTATTGATTTCATTCGATCACATAATTTAATTATATTTTAGCGATTTCGATGCGATTACAAGTGTAGAATTACAAGTGTATTTACAATGGTAGAATTTTCGTTGGAATGAAAATTAATAAAATCTTGGTATCAAACGTAGTACAATGTAACATAATAATAAAAATATAACAGAATTTAATTTAATTATATTCTGGCAAATTCACACAACATTTTCATTGAAATGAATATTAGTGTTACGTGTAGTACAACGTGGTATAATAATAAAATGTAACACAAATTTAATTTAATCACATAATTCAATTATATTTTGGCAACTCAGATATGATTCGCACGATAGTTTCATTTTAAACAAAATTAATTCACACGTTATAACACGAAGTATAGTAAATTGTTAATTGCACATTATAATATTATACATTATAATGTATTACGAAGTATAATATTAATTTTCTCTCTAAAGAGAGAGAGGACAATGATCTGTCATTAAAAAAATTTTCACCTTTTCTCCCCTCACCGCCGCGCACTTTGTCCCTCTATTTCCTGAATAATTTTAAATGGGACGTACGTGTAGCAATTAAACGAACCCTTTGTGGTTTGGCATGCATCCCTGCCGTTGCTGTTTAGTAACTCACAATTACTCTACGTAATGGTATATGCATTCTGTGTTACTTATTTTCACCTTTGGATTAATCGGCTGCGGAAATTTCTTGCTTCCTTAAACGCACTCTCGCAGCAAACCGCGAATTCGCGAAACGATAAATTTCGCGCGGACACCGTGTGCAAGTATTACGAAAATACACATGTGTTATATTTCTTTAAATTAATTCAACACTTCATTTCCAAATTTTTCTGTCAATTTATTTGTATCTTAAAATTTTGTTCACTTCTAGGTTTCATGAAGTTTCAATAAACTGAGATGTCTATGATTTTTTATATATTATTAATATATTATTATATATATATTATTAATTGATATTTTTTTATATTAATAATTGTTATATTGTGACATATAATATTAATTAGTACAATTTGTATCAATATAATTTGTGAATTATATGTATACAATATATTGTAACATATACATATATACGTAATGTATTATGTATACATAATATACAAATATAATATAGTATAATATACTAAATAATAAATATAATGTAACATATATGTAATAATTTAATATATTGTATTTTAGTCTGCGAGACTAGATATTAATACATTTGTAGAAAGTATTGCAGAGAATGCACATACCATGAAGGAATACACGAGATACATCCAAAGTATAGTTTTTCTTCTGTACCATTCGTTACGCGTACTGTAATTTTCTTCCTCCTACTTTTTCAATTCCATTGGAACGCGAATTTTTTTCTGAGAATCCGCGGTTTATTTACAACTCATTATATGATGATATAAATTATTCTTCGATCCTCGATGAGCCAGTTCTGTCCAATATGTCTCAAGGACGGACATTCCATCATCCGCCAGTTAAACTACGTTTCCCGATGGACCTTTTTATCACGAACGAAATAAAATAAAAGTTACGAGTGTGACGTGGCAATGCATCAACGCGAGGACGTCGATCACCGAGTCGTCGAGCTTTCTTGACTCGTTGGTAATGGTGATGAAACGTCACCGAGATCACGTTCGACGAGCCGTATTTCATGCCGAAGAGGTAGCTAGTATCTTCGTTTACACACACACACACAAAACACACTCGACAGATATTTTTTGGATCGATATACCGTTACGTTACTTTGTTATCGTTTTGTGCTCAATGTTCGAGGATATTATATACGTCGGTAGACGCTATTCGTCTCTGCCACGTTATCGATGACATATCTCCGCCATGGGGACGAAATTGTCGGCTGTTCAGCTGGACACGCTGGCCGAAGTGAAAGCCGAAATGGCCCCGGCACGGTTCAAAAATAACACGCTGGCGCTGGGACGTCTCCTCGCGTGGAAACGATATTTTCCCTTTGATTAATTTTTCGTTGAACTTAGCTCCGAATAGCTAGCAGACGGGGAAACTTCGGGAGTACAAACTTTCTGATGTCCTGACTGTTCCGGCTGTTTTTACTTGCTGTTTGCAGAAGTTCAGAATCGCCCGCGCGAGTCGTAGACTCGTTGTTTTCTTTCGTTCTCTTTCGGCTCCTTAATTCCTGGCCGGAACAGTCGAACCGGTCGACCCTGTTTCTTTAGTAGTAGAACTTAATTGCGTGTGTGTGGATACACACAGGTTTAATATTCAAATCCTAAGAAGCAAGTGACGTACATCATTTATCTAGTGACCTAAATCACTGCAAAGACGATTTTTTTAAATTAGAATTCCGTGGAGTTGCTTATAAAATGCGTTAATATTTATTGAAATTTTATAATTTTGTTTCATTGATTTTCAGTTCCTGATTAATTACTTAAATACAAGACAAGAATACCGTTTCTGTCATTCATCGTCTTACGATAAATTCTACAAAACTGAGATTCAAATATTCTAAATTAATAATTTTTCGACGTACGTAGGTTAATATCTTTTCATAGAGAATATTAAGTTGCATAATTGCATTTAAAATCCATACTATAGTCCCCTCTATGCTGAATTTTTGTTAATGAAGTTTTCCATATTTCCAAAAACGACAAAAATATTCAAATATGTAGTAATTCTTATTGGACCATCCTGCATTTTATTTCAATAAAACTTTTGTTAAAACGATAAATTTCGATTTCCATATTTATTTTTTTCTCAGAAAGTAATTCTTCGAGACTGATTTTTTTTTTGAACTTTTGTCTTCACCATCATAATTCTAAAATTATTACTATCAGTTCCCTCTGTATTGAATAATTTTAATTATTAAAATTTGTTATATGTCAAACAAGAGATATTCAAATGCTAATATTTACTGGATCATTCTGTTTTTTATATAAAACGCCAAATATCTACATTTACTTTTTCCTTAGAAATTTTCAACATTTTTCTACAATCCATCTCTGAACTTTCACCAACTACATAATTGTTATAAAATTACTATATTATATTATGGTCCTGAATAATTTCAATTAATAAAATTCGTCACATGTAATTCAAAAATACAGATTCTTATTGGATCGTTTTGTATTTTATGCCAATATTTTTATTAATACGCCAAATGTTCTATATTTATTTTTTCTCTTAGAAACTAGTTGTTTCAACATTTCTCCGCGATTCATCTCTGAACTTCCACCAACTACATAATTATTATAAAATTACTAGTATCATATTATGGTCCTGAATAATTTCTATACTGAATAATCTCCGTTAATAAAATTCGTCACATGTTCAAAAAATATAGATTCTTATTGGATCGTTTTGTATTTTATGCCAATATTTTTATTAATACGCCAAATGTTCTACATTTACTTTTTTCTTAAAAATTTTTAACATTTTTCCACGATCCATCTCTGAACTTCCACCAACTATATAATTATTATAAAATTACTAGTACCATATTATGGTCCTGAATAATTTCTATACTGAATAATCTCTGTTAATAAAATTCGTCACATGTTCAAAAAATATAGATTCTTATTGGATCGTTTTGTAATTTATACCAATATTTTTATTAATGTACGCCAAATGTTCTACATTTATTTTTTCCATTAGAAACTAGTTGTTTCAACATTTCTCCGCGATTCATCTCTGAACTTCTACCTTGTATATATTAATAATACAACGAATCCGTTGGGGATGGTTCCAAACCGCATCCCTACGGATACCCGAGACCGCAGATGTATACTGTATACGATGTGCATATCCGATATAGTTTAACACTGCAGCGAGGAACTGGGTCGGTGACGATGCTAAACAAAATTTCACACCTGAATTCCGGTACCTGCGAATGTTCATTTTTATCGGTGAAAGTTTGTAACTCTTGACTCAAGCTCGAACAATGGAACGTAGCGATAAGTAGACCGTGGATTTCTACAGATTCGTGGGAAACTTGGAATATTTATGCAAATTTATACCTTTCGGTACAAACGTAGTATTCATAGGAAAATGTCCATTTCAACAAATTTAAATTTTTCACGTGCTCGTTATCATTGACCACGTAATTGCACTTTTATATTTATTTATATGAGTATAATATGAAGTCGATAGTGACGTTATATATATATATTGAAAAATAAATTTTCATTTTCTGAGAAATGTCAAAACTTTCGTCGTTTTTCTCGTTGAAAATCCTTCGAATGAAAAAAATTTGTCTCAGCCTTTGAATATTGTAACGATCAACTAATCATATGATTAAATTGTTGAACTCTAGGATCTACAGCAGAATCTTACCCAATTTTTATGTTATATTATATTATATATTTTATTTATTTTATCGACAAGACTATCTATGTATCTTCCTCAATTTTTATGTTATATTATATTATATTATATTATATATTTTATTTATTTATTTTATTTATTTTATCGACATGACTATCTATGTATCTGTAAATCAATTAAAATGTTAAATCAATGTTAAAACACAATTAAGAAGAAGAAACTGTTTTGGTTTGGATGTTTGGCCACAATGGCCAGAGAAAGTTCTTCTGCATTACATTCTGATTTTTGACATTACGCTCTACGTTTCATTTCGATAATATTAAATTTTTATAGTACTAGAAGAAGAAACTGTTTTGGTTTGGATGTTTGGCCACAATGGCCAGAGAAAGTTCTTCTGCATTACATTCTGATTTTTGACATTACGCTCTACGTTTCATTTCGATAATATTAAATTTTTATAGTACTTGATCTTCTCGGATCTAACTTTTCTTTTTTTAAACACAAATTTACAAACTGGAACTTATATATAAAGTTATTTTGTGTATTGTACTAACACTAGAATCATGGAGGACTAAAGTATGAAATTTCCATCTTGATCTTCTCGGATCTAACTTTTCTTTTTTTAAACACAAATTTACAAACTGGAACTTATATATAAAGTTATTTTGTGTATTGTACTAACACTAGAATCATGGAGGACTAAAGTATGAAATTTCCATCAGAGACATTAAAATAAAAAAAAGAACAGAAAATAGGAATAAGTACACAAGCTTTTATTTATACATTTTACAGAATATCACTTAAATTTGAAAAATATTCTGTTTATAGGTATATAAAATTTCTAACAAAGTTACGAATTAGTCATTTTTCTTATTAAATATATAATAATATAATTAAGCTTTTATTTATACATTTTACAGAATATCACTTAAATTTGAAAAATATTCTGTTTATAGGTATATAAAATTTCTAACAAAGTTACGAATTAGTCATTTTTCTTATTAAATATATAATAATATAATTAGATATATAATATATAATATAATATATATAGTCATTTTTCTTATTAAATATATAATAATATAATTAGATATATAATATATAATAATTTAAATATTGTACACGATACGGTATTTTGGGTATTTTATGTACATATTTTACACATTATTAGCTATAA
>NIPQ01108262.1:0-15722 GCA_002806875.1 Lepidotrigona ventralis hoosana | reverse complement strand
GCGTACATTTTTTTTTTTTTTTAATCGTCCACATCTCAAAAATTGAAATACGTACACTCCTGTCTCACACTTTTTTTTTAATATTTAGTATTTATTGTGGATTATCGTGTATATATAATACGTATATTATATTAGCAGAATATTCCATCATATAAAGTACGTTTCATATCTATTGTGTGTATTATATTATATTGCGTAATTTATATTTTTATATTGTGTAATTCATATCACAAGTATTCAGTTTATTGTACACAATTTATAATTTTATAATATTACACAAACATAGTACTTGTCCCAAGATTTTTGAGATTCTTGTAACGTTTCTTACTTATTTTAGTGTGTCGAAATAATTCAATAAATCATTTTGTACCGAATGAGTCATCCAAGACTAAAAATTGAGATACTTTCGAAACGATTGATCATGTAAAAAGATATTTTAGACAAAAGTTGAGTGATTTCAAAAGAGATATTAATTAATCCAATATTGTAAATTAATCTGATTGATAATTTTAATGCTTTAATGCTTAATTAATTCAGGAGATACTTCAATTAAAATAATTCGGAGTAATGTTCGCAGATTATCGGATGTATCTACAATAGCAGCATTAATAATAATAGGGGACTGTGTAACATTCATTAATTATTCATCATGATTAGAACAAAACAGATATTGATTTTATTGTTACATATCAGTTATAACAAAATGTGATCAAAATGACGACCATTGACATCTAAACACTTTTGTAATCTAATTCTTAAAAAAATATTTCACATTATTTAACATCGATGCGATGATGTTTCTACGTTCTTCGATAATTCGTTGACATATATTTTCAACGTAGACTTCATCTTTTAGAGTTAGAAGAAAGATCTGATGAAGGAGATAATCTGAAAAACAATGCACCATCTGAAGAGTATGAAACTGAACTTTGAACAAGCACCACATTTTAGTCAAAATATCTCTCCCGAACTAATAATTTCTCGATTTAAATTAGAATATTTTCTCGATTGATAGAACAACTGCATTAAAAAAAATGTATACAATTTCACTCGAAGAAACAGGCTTGATCTTCAAATTCTACGTCTTCTATGAATCAACATTGAAGAATATCAATTACTATCTCTTTCGAAACCATTCAAAAATTCAGTTAATCGTTTGCGAAAATATTTCTACTTCAAATTCTCAGGCGACTCATCCGATATAGTCAGTGCACTCTGATCGCTCAATGTAGAAACAATCTGTACAGTCTCGAGCTGCAAAGAAAGACAAGTGACTTTTAAACAGTATTTTAATAGCTATACATTTTAATAGCTATATACAATGAATGCTGCATGTGAAGTTTTCGTCTAAAATACAATTACAGAGTTAATCGTTTTCGAAAATATTTCGACTCGAAATTGTCAGGTGAGTCGACTAGTCAGCGCAGCAAAGGCGCACTTTGATCGCTCAATCTAGAATCTGTAGTCTGTACAAGCGTGCACGGCTGCATTCGTACACATTTGGAGGACGAATCTTCCGGTATCCGTTCTGGCGAAAGCAAATGAACTCTTGAACAGAGGCCTGAGCGCGCGTACACGCACGACCGATCTCTGCATATACGGAGGCAGCCGTGCGAGAGACAGCCGCGAGTATATACTGAATTTTCCACGAAGCGGAGCAGACTTTTAGTTGTGTCGAGCATCGGGGACTCTCCGCGCAGGAACAGAGGAACGAACGGGCACGACCGATTTGTCAAATTGATTCGACCGGCGTACGCGCGGAATTTTAAGTCCCGAACAGGGCAAAACCAAAACCGTCGCCGACACACTCGACGACCCGTCGCGGCTAACTTTGCAAACGCGACATTACGCAGGGTGAAACGAAGAGTTACCTCGAGATAACTCGTATTTTCTTCACGAGGTGTACATGACGCACGCCGTCGCTTCGAGGCGTATTTCCGACAGGATGCGCAGTCAGTTGAAATCTGCGAATTTTCGAGTTGTCGCTGATTTTCTACGTTCTTCTCGAACACACGGAAAGAAACGTTGCTTCGAGTGTTAAATTTTTAAGTCGAATTGATTGAAGATGCCCGAGACCTTTCTCCTTCGGTTCGGAATGTTTGAAATTTGTCAAACGTGGCTGACTTTGCAAATGCAGAGGTCTGAGATTGTCCTTTATTAAAACAATTTACTACCGTGTGAATATTATTTTTGAAAAATCAAAAACATCGCTGTGCAATAATTTTTAGTGTTGTGATGATGACGATTATACTCGTCAAATATAGAATATGTATATGCAGCTGTTGTAAAATTGAATCAAATTGCAAGGAAACAACACTTTTTCTTTCTTTCTTTTTTTTGAAAAATCAATAATTTCAATTTGTTTAACTCGATTGATATTAGCGACAAGAAAATATTTAGAAAAGATGCAAAAAGAGCTACTCGAGTCTGGTCTTAAAATATTCTAAAATATCAAAGAAATTTAATTCAAGTCGTTTATAGCTAAGAGGCGAAGAAATCCATTGTTTTCAACTGTGGGAAGCTTCTAGCAGATTGGCAGATATTTCGATTAATTTTCAGAGTAAGGAATTCAGAACCATTCCGATAATTTGCAAGCTTCGCGTGTTCAGGCAAATGTTTATCGCGCGAAACGACATTAAAATCACGATTTTCGACTAACGAACGGAACGCGAGCGCGTGTACCTTGAAAACATGTGCCAGGCGAGCGAAGCCCGCAGGACTTTAATCCTGGCAAGTAGCGCGGCCGTAAACATGAATTAAGCAAATGACGGGGCTTCATTAAAATTGCACCATCGATTGGTTCCGAATGTGGAACGATCACGCGCGGCTAAATCCACTTAAAGCCAACAGCAGGGTGGAAAAGCCGGTATCCGTCCGCGTATGTATTTCGAAGGCGATTCCACAAGAGGGGAGGAATGTACATTCTCAGCCATTACGCGCGAATACTATAATCCAAAAATTGCTGCATGTAGTCCGTGCGATCGGTTCCACGCGCTTCCTTATATCGAGTTCGTATCGTATCGTCTCGAGATCTTTTCTCTCAACGATACGGTTCAAGTATTATACTTATTATAGTGAGCGAGTTTCGAATATGTACGTTGCACAGTCGACGATCAATTCGGATTACTTGATGTTTTCTCGATCGTTTGTTTGAACCAGAAATAGTTTGCTTCCTGTTGCTTATATAAAAATTGATATTATTCTGTCGTGCTGGGAATACGAATGTGTATGCAGCAATGTAGTAATTACAATGTTAATTTCTGATCACGTCTGAAAATTTCGAGATACGTACGAACGTATTTAAATTTCTTTCGATATTTTATATGTCGAAAACACGGCTGCGCTCGATCTTCGATTTTGCTCGAAAACAAAGGCTTCAACAATAGAAACCGATAAAACGATCAAAGCGTACAGATTAGATCGATGAAATTAGAGTGAAAAATGAATAATAGAAAGTTTGTAATGCAACAAAGGACGCAAACTTTTATAAAAAAAAATTATCCAAATCACTAAGAGCACAACGTTGTAAATCTGCGGGATCGTATTCTGAAAAATTAGAAATTGATCAGTCAGACAACTTCGGTAGTTCTGGCGTTAGTGAAAAAAATTTCATCCCTTCTCGATATATCTTTAATCACTTCTCAATCGATTGACCGCGANAAACACGGCTGCGCTCGATCTTCGATTTTGCTCGAAAACAAAGGCTTCAACAATAGAAACCGATAAAACGATCAAAGCGTACAGATTAGATCGATGAAATTAGAGTGAAAAATGAATAATAGAAAGTTTATAATGCAACAAAAGGACGCAAACTTTTATAAAAAAAATTATCCAAATCACTAAGAGCACAACGTTGTAAATCTGCGGGATCGTATTCTGAAAAATTAGAAATTGATCAGTCAGACAACTTCGGTAGTTCTGACGTTAGTGAAACAAATTTCACCCCTTCTCGATATATCTTTAATCACTTCCCAATCGATTGACCGCGAATCATCGCGAGACACCTCTGTATTTACGAGCCGATTTCGCAACCAAATTTCGGGATCTCGACCGGAATCTCGGATGTTTATTTCGAGAAAACGAAACGAAGATTGGAGGGAAGGCAGGAGAAAGCAAAAATGAGTGAGAATCGCTGTATTCAGGACTGATCAACGTGAAACGGTCGAAGTTAAAACGTCGAACGACCGTGAATTTTCATCGACAGGCGTTGCTTCACTTTGCGTAAAAAGTGAAAAGAAACTGTTGACACTGAACAATCGAGACCCCTTTGCAAATATTTCGCTGCCTTTGAAATCGACCTTGGGCAAACACTTGAAACAGCGATATTTTTAGTATCTTCTTTGAGGATTTGAATCAAATAAAGGGGTAGGCAGTCGGAATATGCAAATGTTTGCCCCGACACGGGCGCAACGATTTTCTTTCTTCACGGTTCCGCGGCCGGGAGACTGTGAATTTAATTTATTATTATTTCAACAGTTAAGTAGTAATATTTTAATAGTTAAGATTACTGTTTTGATAGTTGAAAAATTATTATAGTATATGAAAAATCATCATTATTATTATTATTACTGAAAAACCTTTGCAATCTTGCAAGACCAAAGATTCGTTTCGGTAGAAACTTAGGTAAAAGAAAGTAATTGCAACGTTAATCGAAGATCAATATATAAAACACTGTTCTCCAATCTTCAAGTTTTATCGTCCCTATTAGCATGATTAAGAAGATACATGAACACAAACAAATCACGGTTGGACTGACCGGAAGTTTGCCCGAAGCTTCCCCCGAACTTCTTATCAGGCATTTGTCTTGGATTCACGCCAGATAATTGCTATCGGAAGTCGGAGAATGCCAGCCTTCAACTAAAGCGTTTGCCCTTTGAAATTAATGTTTACCAGCGGCATACATCTCCGTGAAACTTATAAAATACACTACAAATTGCCTCTAACTGGTCTCGAACTCGCGAGGAACGCGGGTAAATTAAATAACTTTTTGCAGAGCAACATCACGACGAGACAACAAAATTAACGTTATAATAAGTAATTGTACAAGTTTGTACTCTTCTTTTCTTCCCGTTTTTTCTTTTTTTTTCTCTTTCTTACAAACAATCTAGTATCGACGGGACTTTGTTGAACAACGTTATAAACTGTAGCTGACATTTTTAATTTAGCCGGCAACCTTTCGACAAATTTTTCATCAACTTCGTTTCGCGAGCAAGCGGCCGACGATCGGCAAAATAATCACCGAGTAACGATACTCATTGAACATTCTTAAACTCTGTTTCCGTTGCCGATTGTTCGGCGAACGAGCAAAATTCTACGCGCGTGCATCCGCCGGTCACAGTAAGCATTTTTCAAACAACCCGAGAACTATGGAAATGAATCAGTTGCGTTTGTAATTTCAACGGCTCGATAAAAGAATGCTCGTTCGTTAAGCATACACGGTGGTGCAACCATTTGTAAGAATCGCGACATTATCGAGCATACAAAAACATATTTCGTTCAACAACGTTAATGAAAATTTTTCACCGAGTATTATCTTATTACTCGGATCTTTACACAGGGTTTCGTGGATTAAAATTTCGGGAACGTACAGAGCGATGAACTAAGCAGAAAAAGTCTTTCACAGATTTGCTCGATCTTTTTTTTTTCTTCTTGCTCCATTTTAGAAAAAATCGTAAAAAAAAAAGAAATAAAAAAGTTTTAGTTTTCTCACTTATTCGATATTAAATAATAAGTATATTCGATGCAGCCAAAAGAGTAACTAGCTATAGTGTACCAAACAGTGTCCAGTTACAATCAAAATTGATCAATACTCGCATTGCTGTCAATGACTAACCTTTTGAACAATATCATTATTAAATAGATGATACGATAATTCATTAAATATATGACAATTTTAACTCATTCAATACAATGAAAATCTTTATTTAATATAATTCATTAAATGTACGATAATCTTCATTAAATGGTGATGTGAATAATAAAATAATAAAATAGCTGATAACATCAACGACATAAGTGAAAATAAATAGAAAAAAATGAGAATCTTTCTGTTTCTCTTTTCGCGATTTCTCTCTCGTTACATTAGCCAAGTTTCAAACAAGTCTGAAGATACATATATACGGAAAGTACAAGGTATTTAATATTTTTTTGTTCCTCTTCGTCAGGCTGCGGTGGTAATATCCGTTGCGATAACCATTGTCTAGTAAATAAATTTCTTGCGACAAAGGTCCGATCGGCTGTGCCAGATAGGTAGTCAACTGGACGATGGTCGAACATTGTTAGTTTCGTTTTCCAAGCTACACGAAATAGGCAGGACAGCTGGCTTACCAAGTGCTATCGGTGCTGGTTAAACGTATTTGCCGGTAATTGACGCGGTTTGCATATCAAAGTCAGGTCAAAAATGAATTGCAAAAAAAAAAGAAAGAAAAAAAGGGCTAGAATTTCTTTAATAGGATTTTCGGGACGATAACAATATCCTTTTTTTCAGGCAACGAGAATTTTTATAATGAAGCTATACTATATCATATATAGTAATATTAACTCGGTTTCTATAATGTTGAAAATCATTCATACGCTTCTTTCAATATTTTTTTTTTTTTTTGTAAAATGCAGAAAATATCATGAGAGCAGATTAACTTTAAAAGTGATAATTCCTCAATCTCTCAAAAATTAATTTTTGATACGTTTCGTCGAATTTGTTGAAATTTAATTCATTCATCAGTGGTTGACACATCTTTCTTTTTTTTTTTTAATGAGATTTAAAATGCTTATCGCTTGCTACTGAAGTATTAATATTTCAATACTTTAATTAAATATTCATTAAAATATTTCTTAGTTTCAGTTATCATTACGTAATATTAATTAATAACTGTACGCAGCGATACATCGAGAATTAGTGAGTTCCGCGACGATGAGATACTTTTGCTGACTAATTCCTCGGTATGCAATAGAGCGTAGAATACAGGATACGTTACTTTAAACGCTAATTTTCTCAGAAGCTCTGTGTATAATGGCATTCATCACTGCGTAAGTGGTGAATTTAATAGCTGTGTCACATCCACGATGACTTGACATTTTTCTGTGCCTTGCAGGTATGTGCCGCGTCTGGCAGCCGAGGTTCAAGAGAAAAACTGAAGATGAGTTCGGAGCATCGATTTTACGTCAGTGCAAAGTGGAAAGTGTTTTTTCCTTGCGAATATCAAGGATAGATTAAATCGTCGAGTCGACCTTATACGCGTAACGTCGACGAGAATAATATTGTCGTGAACTTTGTAAACACGATAACGGATGATTTCCTTGTCCAATTTATCTCTTGCCAATTTGTTTCGTAGCTCGTCTACTAGATTCGTCTTGCTCAAAGTTCATTTTGTGATATTTGGAACGTCATTCTGTGCAAGTCTACAACTAAATGGGATTCTTTTGTTGCATAAAATTGCACTATTCTGAAAATACCTTTCTTTTTCTTTCAATGGCCACTTATTTAAAACGTGGAAAATTACTCGTTGTGACGACTGAATCCGTCACGTCGTATCTCTCTATTCTTATCTTAGCCGCGAAACGAACTTCCTTCAAAATCTGCACGATTTGATCTGTCATCTCATCAGAACGAAACGACGGAGCAAAGTGACGAGGAGCATACTTTCATACAGAACGGCGAGGGTGAGAATGAATTCACGTTTGCAAAGCAAAGTTTACTACTTTCACCGAGTCTCGACTTTCCGCTGTCCACTAGGTGATTAACACAGGCTGGTTGTGAAATGGCGCGGCTCGGAGCACGTTTCGAAGCTAGCACGTGGGTGGAATCCGGCCTAGATTTTTCGCCAAGCCCTTTCTCTCCCCGAAATGGAATAAATTAACATGCCAAATCTGGCTCTTTTTGACCGGTTGCCCCTGAGAACTCCAATAAAACCGTAGAACGATAAATAGAATGGCGAAGGGGGGTGGAAGAGTGGCTTTGATAAGCCTCGTGCTTTAATAAGCATGCGTCCGATACGAAGTTTCCATCGAGCAGAGATATTGGCCTTTCGTGCAACTATGCACGGATACGTCCAGACCTTTTTTATTTTCACGATGAAATTTTCGAACAGAAACAGAGGCCTCAAGCACATTCTGAGAAAATACGAGCTCTCCGATACACCCCGATATCTTTCGCGTCGAAAGTTGTAATACTTACAAGCGTCGTGAAAATATTTAATATACTAAACATTCTTGCGTACCATGTGCAATAAAGGGCTGAATATCGGAAATTTATTACAAACAGTAATTACTTGCTGAAAATATTATTATATGGAGAGGACATAAAAGTTGAGTCATAGTTTGTCCCATAGAAACATCATTTCCTTGTCAAAATCTTGAATCGATGGAAAAATTCAATTACAATTATATTGTGACTGGACTGTTTCATTGATTCACGATTTGAACATGAAAAGAATATTTGCTCGATATATGATATTTTCAATAAGTGACTTAGAGTAAATCCCATTAATATTCGAACTATTATAACACTGTACTTGAGGCCTCTGTTTTCAAAATGCATCGATCATTTTATTTTATGTTATCAATATTTTTACACTATGCAACGGATGACAAAGTGAGGATACTTTTTCTTCTCGAAAATGTTATAAATTGTCATAGTATGTAAAAGCATCGAAAAATTTCTTTCATGATTGAGTCTACAATGAGTTTATATATCGAAGCTTCCTATTTTGAATGACCTCTCAAAACTTGCTGTCAAATTTTCCCCTTGAGAATTTATCGAACTTTGAATATCAACTGAAAAATTTCTTAAATTTTCGACATCTAACGTTCAAAGTTCAATAAAATGACGAGTTTCTTGGGATAATATTTTACATACTACAATGATTCATGACATTTTCATTTCTGTTACATTGTGTAAAAATATTCTCTAATAAAATAAACGATGCACGATTTGAAAGCGAATGCTCCAAATTTTAAAACGAGGCCAAATTTACTATTACACGATTCATTTCTACAAACAGTTTCCAACAACTAGTACCCGAATATTATTAAATGTATAAATATTAATAGAATTCATTGTACACTGATTCATGATATATCAATCCTCGAACTCTTACTTATTTACTAAATACTGTTGAAATTTGATGAACAAATCGAACTTATAGCAATTAAAAAGCATTCCACTCATATACTCATCTCAACAATGACATTGGTAATAAAGCACTAGATTGTATCACAGTAACGAAACATTTCATCGTGACTCGCGTATATCGTTCAAGGTTATCTATAATGAGCAAAATCAGCGCGACACTCTCAGCGGCGTGCATCGTTAATAAACGTAATCCAGAGTACATCTGCCGAAACACGTACCATACGTATATACATATGTACATTTAGGAATGGAACCAAGTCAAGTCATGTATTTCTGAAATCGAGTCAAGCTCGATATACAAATTTCAGGGAAATAATAATAATTAATGTTCCAATAATTATATCTGTTTTATACGAATGGTATTTGGAACGAAAGGAATTCGTTTTATTCATTTCACTCAACAAATAAATGCACGCGAATGTACAAACAACGAACGAATATGTAAACATAATGAAATGAACGAATTTAATTTGTACAGGGTGGAAAGAAAAATTTGTCCGTTCATCATAGATGAATTCTACATTTTCGATTTGATGGAAATGGAATAAATAAGGAATCTGCCACAATTGAATTTCAAGGTCAAGAAAAAATTTTTTCTTTTGCATTGCATTCTACTCATCACGAAGGTAAAACTTTATAAAATATGAAAAAAAAAATGTACTTAAAAGTAGATCCAAAATTTTTTGACTATCTTATTTGAAAATGGTCGCTCTGAGAATGATGTCTTTTTAAAAATCACTTGTAATTATAACTATTTTTCCATTATTGACCACATTCGTCTTCCTAGAATAGGATTGTTTCTTCAATTTTTTTAAAAATTTCTAATGTATAATAATGCTAACAGTATAGGGTACTTCTGTTCGCACATTCACGAATATTTCATGACTCGATTGGTAAGATAAAAGGTTCGATTCATTCTAATCTCGACATTCTTGTAAATAGATTTATATTACATTATGAAGCTTGTAGATGTTGATTCGAAATTAATTTGTGAAGATCGAATAATGTTCAAATATTGCAACGAATCTTATCGATAACGTTCGAACTCTATGAAACGAATTTTGCTTCAAAATGGATCCGTTTTTCGTTTTCGAATTTATAAATATTGAATCTAATCTAATCACTAACAAGTATGAAGCTCGCGAAAAGAAAGTTAAAATTAGATATACTAGATCTATATATCTACCGATCATCTTAATAAACATCAAAGTTAATTGAAAAATTGATGCACGTATATTGATCTTGAAACACAGCACAAATACTTCCTCAAGTGAAAGTTTTACGAAATGGGCTGGACAGAGAAAAATCATATTAATTCTTCTACTTCTATCATCTTAATAAATTACAAAGTTGATTTGTCAGTGATAAACAAGTACTCGTAACGATAATATTCGAACCCCATGAAACGAATTTCGCGTGTTGGATTTGACGATATTTCGTATTTATAAATATATATAGTGAAAATTTGATCGCGTCGCCGGCTATTTCTAAAGGAGTTCGAACCGACTTGCGAGGTACTCGATCCCATCTCCAGTTTATATCGACACACTATTGTGTGTGTAAGTGTAGAGGAGGCACGTTCAGTGGTACACAGGCTGCGTCGCGCTGATACTTGCCCTCGACGGCTGCCTGGAAATTGTATTAGCGCTCGGGGTCCATGCAAGAAGTAGGCCGTTCCAGTTGCACTCTCTCGCGGAGAGAGAACGCGGCAAAGGTCAAAAGTGCATGAATTGTTGCGAAGTGCCTCGGCCCTCCACTTGGTAAAGCAGTACAATGCGATCGGTGACCCCGTTTCGCGTTGTCGGCCTGAAAACCACCGGCGACTGCTGACATTGCTGAAAAGCACCCGNTAATTATTCTATTTTTTTTTTTCTCTTTTTTTCCCCCTTTTTTTTTTTTTTTTTTTTTTTTATTTACTTTATTTCCCTCCTGCTTCTCTCGTCTCTCGACAGGACGAGAGAGAGAGAGAGAGAGAGAGAGAAAGAGTTCTCTTCCGATCCTTTTCCAGCTTATTTTTTCGATAACAGAATCGACGAGAATATCTCGTAGATTAGGCGTAGATGAACGAGCTGGAGGAGTTGCAGTGAATGTATTCAATCGAGAAGTATTAAGGTTAATTGCCAATATTGGATCGTACGTGAAAATTTTGTTGAAGAAGAAATCACAAGTCTACTCTTAAATATTTGTACACGCGATTGTTATATCTGATTTTATGAACATTTATGCGATCATTTCCCTTTGAACGTTTGAGCGCGTGAGAACGTAAGATAACGTAAAATATTACAAAATGTGAATATAAATGTAAATAACTAATTTGCATGTATCTGAATGTATTTAGTAATTCTTCAAAGATAGAATTCCAATACCGAAAGTCATATGCATCATAATCTAATTGTATCACATGTATCTCAAAAGAAGTATGCGTTAAAATATGCTCAAATGTTTGTACAAAAAGAGAGATCTCTCCATCCATTGCTATTTCAACGCGCGTGAAACGAAACTCTCAATGAAACGTGAAGCGATAGAAGCGAAGGAGAAAATTTATACGAGAACGAATCCTTGTTGAATATTTTGCTTTATGCATTAGCGATGAGCGCAAACATGGTCCCCGTCGAGCGTTATTTACGAGCCCTCGTTGTCAGCTCGAGTGAGATAGANTTTTGCTTTTTTTTTTTTTTTTTCTTTCCTCTTGAAATTTCACGTTACGCTGCCAGTGTCACGTATTCTATTACGCGTAAAAGCTAGTCGACGAGCTGCCCCGAACAAAGAGTGCCTCCTTTTCTAAACGGTGATCAACAATGGCGTGCGCCTCTGAAAAAGAAACGGCCAAAAAACGTCACGAGAACACGACACATTTTCGTGTCACATAAATTCCACGTGCGCTGCTTGCGCATTTACAGGCGTCACGTACATACAGGCGAATTTGGATAAAGATTTTCCTGTGGGGGATGTCACCCTTTGGAATACCTGATTTTTTCTTGCTTAAACTGTCTGTCGTAAATCACTTTGAACGACCGAAAGCCGCTGCACCGTAGCTGATTCCAACAAGATCCGCGAGAAAGGAGAAGCATATTTATATTTATTACATTTCTCTACATTCAATGCAAATTGACTTCTTATTCTATTCTCCGTGGGTTCCACTTTTGATAACAAGGATAAAATATATTTACTTCTTATACTTATCGTTATTCCAAAGTTATCACTCTTATGAAATATTTCATGCGAAATTTATCGCGTAGATGATAATTCATTGTAAAACGACGATTCTTAAAAATGGCCTGTTCAAAGGCACGATTACTGTTGTACGGGGAAATAATTAACAGCGGAATTTTTATAATCGCTAAATCACGAATCTGCCCTGTAAGACACAAGAATCGTAAAATGCAAATGAGACTGTATCGCATTCTCACACTGCACCGCGCAGAAGATTTATTTGTAAATTTACATTCGATTCATTTGAATTCGTTACATTTCGTTTGTGCCTTTCGTTATTTATTTATCTCGAGACGAATTGTATCTTATACGGTATTTTTTTTATTTACTCCTGGAAGGAACTGGACTTTAACACGATGGGGAAAATGTCAGGATAAACTTAATAAAATGTTCAGCGACAAGGTCGTGACGCATGGCCACACGGAGCAAATAAAGCGGTCAGCAATTTACGCGACTATATGCGTGAACACCATATGCATAAATACACGCTTTGAATTTATTTTCACCGTGCATACGACGCAGAGGGATAATATAGTTATAAATATAATCGCGTTTCAGAACGAGACAGGGATCGTTGCATAGTAAACGAGCCGAGTCGTTTATTAATGCATCCAATTTACTTGAAATTTTGCAAGTTAGTACAATGATGCCGCGCCAAATCCCCACGGTTTAATGTAATAATTATAATAATGATTTTAACGGATGAGGGATAATTGCGCAGCAGTTGTAGTTAAAACCAATGGTGTCTTTCCACGAAAAAATTTCCCACGAAAAAATTCCAATCAAAATTCAGTCATCGAAATAACGAGGAACGAAGTGACGTTTAATAATTTTTATAATTTCATAACTTTGCAATTCTCGACTCGACTGATTTTATCGTCTCGCTGGTTCATTACAAGCATTCAGTTAACTATCGTCGATGAACAACGCTGAAGTTGTTAAGCAAATTAAATTCAAAGCGGCTGTTCTTCTTGCGCCTTCCTTCATTCATTTAATGAAAACACTCACGACAGCAAATCTTCGTAAGTACAAAATACAATAGATTTCGCGTCAGTGAAATTGATCGTAAATTTCACGCTGATCAAGAATTTCGTCCAATGCGTACGAATGAAATGCAAATAAATCCGCAATATAAATAAATATCGTGTGCACAGCGATGAGCAACACTGAATACACGCGTGGAAAGAAAAAACTTAACATAAATAATATTTTATCTTGAATGTTTGGACGTAGAATGCGAAAAATGCGAAATATGTTTGTAAAAGTGTTTGTTTTAGCTTTGTGAAAAAAAATTTTACCACTGTGTTACCATCACTATTCTGGCAAGTATAAATTGTTTTTCGTGGAGTCAGTTTTGCACCGCAATTAATTTAAATGAAAAATTACCGATACTTTAAAACTGTTGTTAATTTCATGAAGAAAATTATATAATATTTTAAAGCGTGAAACTTCTTTTCCCCAAAATATTTTAACATCATGTAGCAAAAAAAAAATTCTAAAAACTCACGCGTAACTACGTAAAAATAGTGAAAAAATTTTATTTGCGAATAAATCCACTGCGGCCTTGAAGATTGAAGTTTTACCTCTACAACGAGACCTTAAAACTTACGCATGATTTTTTTCTCATCATTTTATTAAACTTTGAACGACAAAAATTCAAGAAATCCCAACTCTAACACTCAGTAGTCAAAAGTTCAATAAAATGACGACAAAGAGCAATCGTGGAGCAAGATTTAAGGGATCGTTGTAAAGAAAACATTTCAATTTTTAAAACCATGGTAAATCAAGTGACGAAAAGAATTCGTCAACGTTTTTGATGTTAAAATGTTTGAATGATTTTTCTTACTTTCTCACTCGCCACACGATGCGGAAACATCTTTGAAAAAAAGAACAGTCAAAGTGAAAGCTTTACGCTTCGAGATAAGACTAAGTAGACTCTTTTTACGATTTTTTTTTTTTTTACGATGTTGTAAGAGTTTCGTATCGGCAGTTTTTCATCGTTGCGTGTTCAGTATTATACTCTCTAGTTTACGTTCATCTAAGAGCCTCGAGTACAATCAAATTTCACGAACGTTCTTGCACGTTTCTTTTCTCGTCCTCGTGGATTCGTTACGAGTCTTTCAATCACGTCTAACAAATCATTTACTCCTCGATAAATAAAATCATTCCAACACACTGGCGTACGCGTTTGATATCGCTCGATGGCTCGAATCTTCCAGCCGTTACTACCTGCGCGAAATGAAACCGACAGCGTAATTTTTCACGTTGGTGAAGGTAGGCTTGGAAATACGGAATACTTAACAGAAATATCACATATAGCGTGTGTGTATATGCGGAACCGGCCAAAGTATTCCCGGTACGAGTACCTCGTATGAGTTATCGCAATCGAACGATGGAAGCTCACCCTCGTTCGATTGCCTGGCGAGACTCGGCTCGCGAGGAAGACGATGCAACCTTCCTCCCCTTCCCCACCGATCCTGCCGTTTATTTATTCGCCTATTTCTTCCAAAGTCTCGGAACGCTTTGCCGCTGAAGGGCCTGAAAGAGCCACGATCGATCCGCGTAATGAGAGATTCGTATGCCGATCCGATACGACACTTAAAGTCGACTCTGAATCTCCCTCCACATCGACTCACCAGCGATGGAAAATCGAACAAAAGAAGAAAAACTGTGAAACCATGTCTTCGAGAAATACTCGAAGCATCCCTTGTATCTGCCGCGTCGCGCGAAATGCCAGATTAGGGAACTGGAACAAGAAGAGGGAACTTGTTTATTCCGCGCGGGGGAGGAAGAGAGAAAGACAGAAAATTGCCATTTCTCCGGTTAACTTCGCTAGTTTGCGCGATAGAGAATTGCTGATTAGGAAAAAATCGACGATTTTTTCCAACGAAAGTCGGCGATGATGTCAGCTCTGGAAAAAGAACCTTCGATGTTCAATAACTGTTGGAATTTACTTGTTATTGTTTTACCGCGGGTTTTCATGCATGTTTGCGAGATTTGAAGATTTTTGTAATATCTTATGCGAAAAATAATTTTCTATCTCGGTTTCTTTAATTAGATAAGAGTCCGCAGTCCAGTTAATGTGTTACGTTGGATTTTACATGAAATATAGCGTAACAACAAAGAATTACGTAAATTTTAAAATGCTACTGTTACCAATATTAAGAGTACCCATAAGTAATAAATCGTTTCCTTTTTCAAATTTAATAAATTAACTTATTTTAATGTAACCTATATTCTAGTTACATACATTGACATTTAGTGTTCTTATTGTTAAATTATATTATATTATAGATTAAAACTTTTAATTGTTATAATTACTATAATCATTAACTATTAAATAAAATGAAATTTTGTACAGTATCAAAAAACGATATTA
>NIPQ01108257.1:0-15725 GCA_002806875.1 Lepidotrigona ventralis hoosana | reverse complement strand
CTCTCTCTCTCTCTCTCTCTCTCTCTCTCTGTGTCTGAATATCATTGCGCTTCGACAGATGATTGATCGTACGTGTTACTTGCGATGGAAGTAGAATGAAATAAATCAAAGGCAAGAAAGAAAAGATTTATTGAAGATATTCACAAGGTTTTAGATGACTTCTTATTTTAATAAGTGTGCCCTCTGACCTCGTTTTATCTCGGACTTTAAATAAAACGGGAAAAGAAACACAAGCTGTTGGTCACATTACAAATATAGTTAGTTGGTATTATAAAATATAGCTGTTATATTAAAACTAAGAGAAAATATGTGCAAAGTAAAGTGAACGATTGATAGAATTAATGGCACAGTAGTAAACGTTTGGAGGATAATTTTAAATTACCATTGTGCGAGATTTCGTATTTAAAATTGATCGTACATGAAATTATATACCAATTAATGTAGCAATGAATATATCTGATATTAATGCATTGATGTTTTACCTATTAATATTCCAATGTTATATATTGGAAGCCATTATTATCAAAGTATTAAATATTCTATCCAATTAAAATGTTCTACGAAAAAAAACTGTTCTACTCTCGTATTCAAATTAGAATTTTATTTGATCGTCTCGTGACTTCATCATTTATTCAAAGTCGTCGTGAAATAAAAATATCACAGAACTGTCATCTGAAAAATTCACATTAAAACTTCAAAATTTATCGCACGAAATTTCGAGTTTCACGTCGTGGAAATGAAACCAGCAGAATTCACGACGATCTCACGCAGTCGCGTGAGACCAGCCATAAGCCGATATTTGTTGTCGAGTAAAAGCTGAATGACCGAAAATCTACGTGCTATGAAAGAGGCGTCGTAACTCAACCTCGACGTCGACGATTTCGTTCCTGTAACTGTTTCGGCTTAACAAGCGAGGACGACGATTGGACATGATGTCGGATCGCAGGGACGAAGAACGTGCACGATAGGTTGCATACGTGTTGCACGGTGATCCATTGGCACGTCTCCAACTTTGCTCGTGTCGCTTTTACCGGTCGTAATTGAAAGTTTGCCCGAACGACTGCCGAGCCGAGGAAAGTTCAAGCCGAATTTTCTACGACGAAAGTTTGTCCGTGGTCGCAGTTATCACGTGATCAGGCGATTTATAATAACGCGTACTGTAACGTTCCAACCCTTTCGTTTGGAAAACCGTGCCACTTCCGCGTGCTGCAACTTTCGTTAAACGTGTCGTCATCCTCAATTTTTAATGAACAGTTTTCCAATTGGAATCGCGAAATAAAGTACCAACGGTATGTAGAATCTGAGTGATTATTTTCATGTCACGATTGTTTCCCTCTCGTTTCCAGTGTAGCAATTTAGCAGTTATTATTAACAGGGATAACCTATACGTGATGTCGTTTTTTTTTTCAAATTTAATTAAAATCATTGCCATCCAGTGACAATAATTTAAACAAAAAATAATTCAGATGAAATAAAATTTCGGGGAGTACCAACTGTTATATTAGATGGTGAAGTAAAATATAAACAGTACGTAGAATCTGAGTGATTATTTTCGTGTAATAATTTAGCAATTATTATTGCCAAGTTGATTTTCCGCTGTGAAGCAAAATATTAATAATATGGGTACATATTTAAATGTGTCGAGCTACGATCATTTCTATTTCGTATAGATTGATTTTCCAATTAGGCCGCAAAATTTACAGTCATCTGATGATTATTTTTGGCTTACTTCGAGAGAATTCTAGCGTAACAGTGTACTGATTATTGCTAAATTGATTTTTTGATTAAGCTGTGAAATGAAATATTAATTATACATATACATTTAAGTGTGTCGAGCTGCGGTTATTTTTATCACGTTTCCATAACTTTTATAATTAATATAATTAGGTACTGTAGATAATTAGATTTTTTAATTAGGCCGCGAACTAAAGTATTAATCAGAATGTTTCAAGCTACGATTGTTTTCATTTCGTTTCGAGAGTCTTCTGATATAATAATTGATAAATGATTTACGTCGATGAAAAAGTTCGCCAGAGTTTTGTATACTCACGGCTTTATTTTAAAAATTTTTCTATAGTGACAGATGATGTATAAGTATTTTATAAAAAATCATTATTACAAAGAATTGAACAAGAATTATCAATACATTCAAAGAACACAAACGATGAAACTTTCTGATCAATCTAATAAAAGTATTAGGTCAGCGTGCGATAAATTGCAGATTATTATAGATTTTCATCGCACTTGAATTCTACAATTGTACATTAAACAGGATGACCAGTCGAATTGATAATTTATTGGAACGTAGATAATTTATATAAAATTCTGCTAACAGCGTTATGTGTAATAGCGTAATTCTATTATGCAAGAGAACCCGAAATCTATCGATTGCATGATCCTAATTTCATATCTCGTGGCTGTAATCGTATCGATCGTAATTTTCACGAATGGAACGCGACCGAGCAGCTTACCAAATGTTTCCGTGACGAGTTAATTCAGAAAAACGCAATTTTGAGGCTTGGCATCAACGCGAAAATTCCGAGATGTCGCGATAGAACTTCGAGTCTTTGCACATTCGATGATGAAACGGATTCGGAACACGAGTTCAGAGTTAGTTGAAACTTCTGCCGCGATTTCCATGGAACAGCTATGAACATGATCAAAAACACGATAATGAATAAGTATTAATTTCATTGAACACAACATTTTTTTTTTCTTTTTTTTTTGTAACTAACAGAACGTTAATTAATATTTCACGTTCAGAAATGCGCTCAGCTTTTATCGTTGAACGAATCAATCGACGTGCACGAGAGAAATTTCCACCGTCCAATTAACTTTTTGTTACCTAATGCAATTGCGTAACTAGGAGGTGAAGAGAAATGGAAAAAGCTGGACTAGTTGAAAGTACCTTCGTGTTACAGTAAGTAAAACGAATTACAAAACCACGGCCGTAATCTCCAACGGAGAAAGCAGTTTCTCAGTCGACAAGCTAATCCTTCAGTGGTATCGCTGGGTCATGGATGACTATAGACACTGAGATTAGTGGTAAAATTAAATTAACCCATCAAGTCGGAGGATCAAGTCAGATTTTAGATCGTAATGTTGTAAATATTATTAGGTATACTCATTTTTTTCAAATTTAATAAACATTTAATTAATATTTTACTTCAAGATTGACTATATGTCAGAGAGATGGGCGAAGATTGTCAATAACGATGGAGATTACATTATGGATTAAAATATGTATTAACTCTTAAATAAATTAAATAAAATAAAATCTCGTATCGAAAGAAACGATATTTCCTATAGGTATATCTAATACTTGAAGTTCGAGTTTCTTTAAATTTTACAATTTTTAAATTGAAAATATCGGATTGAAAATATGATTGGAAAATATTAAACAACTCTTTCCACAGCCAGGATATTAAAAAAAAAAAGAAATATAATTTGACGATATAAACTGATTGAAAAGAGCTACAAATGAAAAATTCTGAAATTAAACTAAATTAAAAATTTCGATTTGAATAGATTGGAAGTTAAATAAAGTACCGAAAGTTACATTAAACTAGAAATTTCGAGATTAAGCTGATTAGGAGTTCTTAAGTTGTCGCCATCTCTAATGATGCCGATTAAAGATTGATACTCAAAGAGAGAGATTAAATTGTCGAGGCATTTTCCACTAGGGATCGTAAATTGCATTCGTTGCTTGGTTGCACGCAAATACCGCAATATGATGATGGATTACACGAGCGTCGAGGATTTCTTAAAATATCGGCGGAAACGAACTGCGCCGTCCCGTGAAAAATAATCATTTGCTCGTCGAAAATGAATTCTCACGGGGGAATAATGTGCTTTCGAAAGGAGTGGTGTTTCGAGGAATAGAGGCGAAGCACTTTCCTCGTTCCGTGGTTTTATCGTTCTTTCGTCGTAATAAAAGTTTTACACCTTTCTGTCGAGCTGAGTTAGGATGGATGAATTCTTCTCTGCCGCGTTTCTAAGCGGCAACCTTGACCTCGAGGGTTCTCCGTTTCACTTATCAATTAGGTCCACGCGAGTCGGATTTACACGCAAAGTTGGCGTGTAATTAATTTCCAACTCTTCTCGCAGGCTTTTAAAATTGAAATATTAATAGCTGCGGAAACGAAAATTTTATATTCTGGACCCCCTTTTCGCGTGCATAATTTTACGAACTGGCAGTGAGTCGATGGAATACAAATTAAATTCTACGCACTTCTCGAATTTTTAATTGAAATTTTAAAAGTCGCGGAGTCGTTTGAAATCCTGTCATGCAACAGTTTACTAACTAGCACTATTAACAAGTCGATAATCCAGCTAAGCCCCCCTACGCTGTTTCAAATTTTTAATTTGAATTTTAGATATTGTTAAGAGAATTTACTTCTATCAAAAATGTTCCTTATCCTGGATCTTAAATTCTGGATCCACAATAATTTACTAGGATCTATTAGTAAATCGATAAGGTGCAAGTTAAATCTCGAACAGTTTCTTTTTCACAGTCTCGTATGATCTTTTGTTAAGTAAGTTAATACGTTATTCCGGGCTAGGTTCGATATCGATAATACCAAAATTACAGCTCCGAATCCTGCTAAAATTTCGCTGTTGCAGAATTTCATTAACAGTGTTAGTCTAATTGGCCGAGAGAGTTCTAATAATGTTCCTCCAGCTACATGTTATGCAATTGATTAAATAATATTACCATAAGCAGAGTGTGTTAATAACATTGTCGGAACGCGACTTTAAGACGAGTTTACATAAGAGCCACTTTACCTGCAACCACGAGCATACTCGCCGAGTATGTAGATCGTATTTTGGATCTACTTCGAAGAGGTACTTAATTAAAAAACTTTTGATATTTCGCCTGTAGGTATTTTGACGTAATGGTACTCTTCGTGATTAAATATAATATATACACACACACACACACGTACAACTGATTCAGAACTGTAGATTTTATAATTAATCAAAACTCTGATATTTGAACAACATTTCGACAATCGTATAACAAATAAAATGTAATGACAATAATTTGAGCTTCCAGGGAAATATAATTAATCAATGGTAAGTTCATTGTTTGAACAATTTCGTGTAATTATACAACAGAGACAATAACAACTCCAATGATACCGAGAATAATAATTATAATAATTATAGTACGTAACAATTTCAAGAAAATTTAAACAGCTAATGTAATGTCCATTATTTAAGATCACAAAGTATAATCCAAGTGCATACGCGTAATTCCTTTTAATTCTCACTGTAATATCTGTGGAGACAGTACGTTGCAACAGTTGTTCGAAAACGAAACATAATCCGGAACGTTTTACTTACAAATCCCACTTTTGATCATACGATTCACCATGGCATCTCCCTTTAATACCACTTGCAGCTTTATTCTAACAAAGTCGAGCACGGATCTGGTGCGCATGATGGCGCAGATGTACACGACGTTTCGAAAAACGTGATCCGGAACGAAACGGCGCAATCAGATGAAACAACGCGGTACAATGTTCCTCGATTTCACTCTGATTTTAAACAAGGTTCATTGATAAAAAAAAAAGAAACACTGATAAGTCAAATTTTCCATGTTTTTTTTAGAGGGGAGCAATTTAGAAACTTTCCTATTTGATTTTACGATTAAATATGTGCTTTCGTTTCACTCTTGGTCATTAATGATATTAGTTATGATGTTGGTTGAATTATTGTTTTGTTATTAAGAAAGTTAGAGAATGTACGATGTAGATAGACTATAAATTCAAAGATACAAGCATTTTAGAAATTCGCAATAAATCTACAATAGGCTCACAAATTTGGTTAAGTTACTTTTTCACTATCGTGAAGAAATCTTTATCGTTTATTGTAAAAAATTCTTATTAATGAAAATTTAGCGTTAAGAGAACCCTATGATATGTCAGTAACAATTTTTTTCGCGAGTGGGAAATTTCAAGGTCGTCTCCACGTGACCTCACTAAATCAACTTTTAAACAATAAATATTAGAATACAGTTTCAACCACTAAGTGAAATAAAAGTGTAAATATTAACAGAACTGGCGTGCTATTTTTCTTTCGTCTGTCTTCACGTTAATTCTCCACTGAAAGGAAGAAATCATTTCTCTCCTTTTGCTCGCGAAACAACGCTGGTACAACATAATTCAGCATAATTCATTAAACGTCGTGGCCGTTACGTAACGACGTCATTACATCCACAATTCAGTATTCACTATTTCTTTAAGCAGATTCCTTTATATACACCAACTTTCGCGATCCTTTTTACGTTCCTTTGACAGGACCGTTTTTCAGTGGAAATCTAGGGCGACCAGACCTAGGTTCACGCCGTTTCACTGATTGCTATTCAAAACTTCCGGTTGCGCGACACGATTTTCCCAGTCCCGGTGCCATAAACTCACGTTTCTACGTCCCTGTTAAAGCCTCGGTTAGTTAGATCATCGTGACGAGAAGAACGAGGATGATGGAAAGAGGATTTTGTCCACACACGCTATGAAGCAGAGAGATATTTTCTTTTGCTGCTCGGTTAAATTTCAACGGCCGATTCTTCTCGTTTTAGCGGTGTAGTTGAAATTTTACCTTTTTGGTATTGAAACCAGCGACGATTGAAAGCGGTTTTCGGTGACAAAGGCGGAAATGAAAGACTGGAGAAATACACGAGATAGGGGAAAGTAGGGTAAAGCCGGGCGCCTAGTGTGATTTAGCTTCGATTTAGCAACGAAAAATCGGATGGCGAAAGAAAATTCGCACAAGGCTAAATCTCATAATTGAACTTTAAGTAAGTGACCAATCTTTTTGGAAAGAATTGCTTGACTCATGGGAAAATAAAATTTTCTGGATGTATGGAAAAACCTGGTTTCGCCCCATAGGGAGCAGAAAAAAAAATCGAATAAATTAAAAGACGTACAAAACATAGTTGTAAAATTTTTATTTTTATTTTTATTCGTTGGAAAAACAATTGTTTTCAAAAATTTTAGTAAATATAAAGGTATTCTGGTCTGGCTTACAAAAAATTATGTTAATTACTAGTTTAGGAACTTTTACTATATTTATAACATTAAACTATTTTAACATATGAATATATATACACATACATATCACACGTGGCCATCCATAGTGCATCGAAATCCATTGTTTTTTGGATTTCGAATGGATCAAAATACTCTGTAAGGATGGAATACAAATATTATTCATTCGAATGGACTCCTGAATGTAAAAAAACAATCGCTTAAATTACAAAACATTGAAACTCTTCGAGCCGAAATTTTTAACTCTATCTGTACGGAACATTACGATGTGGAGTGCTGCTTCTGAAACGTGTAAAATAAGATCGATTACATATCGAAGCTTTTATTTTAGAAAAAACAATATCGGTTTGACCCGCGTGCCCGGCTTTACTCTACTTTCCTCCATTTAGTATGTGATAGTAGAAGAAAGACGAGCTTCTGCAAAATATCGCAAATATCGAATTTTAATTTTCAAAAATGCACTCAAATGAACTTGCGAAAATCTCGATGTCGGATTAATGCAATTAATTGATTATTAATTCACGAACGTGTTATTGATTTATAAATTTCCCTTTCCTGTCAATTGACAACGTTATCACGTATTAATGAATTTTTAATGAATAGTAAGTTTCACAGTAGAACTTTATCTATTCGGATACGTCAGATAATTAAGAATATTTTGTTCTTATTTATTTGAATAATAAGAGATAGTAGATGAAGGTAACAATCATGAGTTCGTGCAATAAAAAGCGTATCAATGATAATGAAAAATAGTTTTCGATGATTTATAACTGATATAAAAGATTATATAACAATCTACTTGATTTCATTTTAAAACTTGAAGCTGCTATTTTCGATAATCGTAAGTTTGTTCTTTTTAAAGATAACTTTACATATCGTGTTACTAGTGGAAAAATGAGAAAAATTGTAGAAATTCGAACGTACGTAAAAATATAAAAAATTCATTTTCATAATTAGATCCATAATAGTTTCTTAAATATTGAAATGTTCTCTTCAAAAACTCTCTGCACAATTTTCTTTTTACCAACGTAATGATATGATGAAAGACAAAAATCGTACAACAAATTTTAAACAGTCGTTGTAAAGAAAACATTTCAATCTTCAAGACGATTATGGACACAGTCATGGAAAAACTTTTCTCGATACTTTTACACGCGTTTGAATTCTCACAATTTTCGAGAGAAAAACAGGATCCTCGCCTTTTTCATCCGGCGCACGATGTAAAATCGCCTCTGAAAAGAACGAACTCACGAGTGTCGAAGTAGAGACTTCACGCTTTGAAATCAGATCAAATGGATTGTTATATCTTTTTTCCCGAAGTTTACGAAATGTTCTATTGTAATTTTTTTCTGTGCAAACATATGCCTAATTCCTGGTTCAAACAAAAATATTTCGAGCGAAAATAGCGAGTAACGACGTTGGTTTAAATCTGAGTTGTCTGTCGTCAAATTTGCATCGAGCGTGTGACAAAGCACGTAATCGCGGTTGCACTTTACTCGAGCAAAGTATATAAAAGTCGTGACTCGCAGCGACTGACATGGAGTGAATAAACCTAGGTTGCTCGTCGCGTATTACTGAAATTTCAGCCATTTTCCTGAAGGAAACTCGCGGAATTCTCGGGAAAAGCACTCGATCTATGCGATACACTTGCAGATGTATGTATAACGTCATTCTGAAAAATATCTTCCTAGTGAATGAATGTACGTATCATATGTAACACATTACATAAATGCTTCGGTACTTTTTTACGGATACATACGTTCCAACAATAGGAGCTGTATCATGATGCTCGAATATTTTTAAATCATCTCGAGAACTTGAGCTGAAACAGGAAACTACAAAAATTAAATAATGATGATAAACATGATTATATTGCAAATATTAAAAATTGTATCTTCTAGAAGGTATAGAAATTTCTCAATTCCTCGACAATTTTAGACAATTTTAGTGTACATTTTATTTGCAACTTTTAAGTATTTCAATGTAAACACTCTTCATTACAAAAGTAAAATGTAAAATCTCTTCATTTAGTTAAAATAAATTACGCAACAAATAAACAACAATTCGAGCAAATACAAGAAGATCCGTATCCACGTTCAATTGTTTGTAAAAATATTTATTTAAATACATCATCAATAGCAATCNCAAACAAAAAAAAAAAAAAAAAAAAGATACTTTCTCTGAATACCTTTTTTTTCTCTCTCCCTCTTTTTCGTTAACCGAAGCGAAAAGAACGACTGCCATCGACAAAGGAAAATGTTCTCCGACCATTTATTGACCCTGTTGGCCACCGTTACAGACGTGATTAATCATCGAGCAGTAGCGGGACCAGGCAATGGACTTGGCGGTCGACATGAGGGCACCCTTACCACCAGAAACGCTCCAAATAAACCGGCGTCGTCCACGATAGTTCTGCTTGTTGATTTTTCCTCTATACGGTACTTCCTCCTCGGTCATTTCGTTCGTGGCCGCACGAGAAGAGAGATCTTCGCGAAACACAGTCGAGTGTTTTCTGTTCGACTTATATCGAAGTAAATTCCGTGGTCGAGCAGTTGTCAATATGATCGCAGGCACGACCAATTCACTATTTTTCCTTTCGATGTCGTAATTGTTCGCCATTTTACGAGTTCTTAACCGGTAAAGATACTATTTCTCAATGGAGGAAACACGCGAGATAATAAAGATAAAGAGAGTAAAGTTTCTGAGAATGTCGTGACATGTTCGAGGGAAGGAATTTTATCTCTTCTTTGAGATTTTAAATCTTGTTAGACCTGATACGCTTATATTTAGGCATTAAATCGTTCTTCGTCGAATACTGATATACCTGCAAAAAGATTGAAGAATTTTAAGAAGGATTTCAGGTCGGATGGATTATTTACTGAATGAAATCCACAAGTAAAATGTTATTTAGTAAAAATCTAGACACGAAACTGAAAGGATTAGGATCAATGTGAAGTCACCAAAAATCATACAGACAAGAATATCAAATATTTTTCGGACAAGAATTGCTACAATATAATTCTACACATGTTCTCATTCTTGAAATTTTCGCACCTTGAAAATGTTCTCACAAACTTCGAGTGTTCGTAGCTCAGTCATAATGTGCTTAGTGATCATTTCGATACAGTGTTCAAAATTAAAGATTCGAAAATTGAGTTTCTAGGTTTTAGGTGAACTCGTAACAAGTATAAATTCGACGAAGTGTTCAATTCAAATTTCATCGAACGATAGAATTTACGTTCTAATGAACGTCTATCTATTCTATCTCTTGACGTTCGATCAGAGCGCGACTTCGTTCTCACAGATTCTGTTCTCAAAATTTCTAACAATCTATTTATCTACCCGCGAAAGCAAACAGTGAATCTCTAGAATTTTAATCCACGAGATTCGTTAAAGAGAGAAGGCGAACTCGAGCGAAACATCACACCTCAGGAATAATATGATAAAATTAGAACCTGCTCGTATATTGATCGTCGCGTAACGCTTCGGCTTTTCTCATGAAATCAATTTGTAACAATCCAAAATAGCTTTTACAGTCTGATACCTTTTCACGTTTGTCTGGCGCATCGTGTTTTCTATCGATATTTGTGATTTTATTCTCTATTCGGTTATCGGTAAAAATTCTCGTTCGATCGATATCGCATTGGTTTCGAAGAGAGAAATGAACTATTTACACAAATAATTTCACACGATGAATAATTATAATTTCGATTGATATTTGAGTATCATACGTGGTTAGAGAAAAGCATGATGATCACGTAGGGAAAGAAAGTTTCTTGAGAAAATATTGTCAAACATTTTTCCTCTTAACACGATTTATGTTATTTATTGTCTACTTGATGTAAATATTTCTATTGAAAGTTTCATTTTTTTACTTATTATTATTGCCATTGTAATTGTATCATTATTTGAATTATTGTCAATTTCAGCGATATTTATACGTAGTAATTTACGAAAAAAAAAAAAATTTCACACAGTGTTTCTTTATTGGTCCATATCGGAGGGATGAAAATGGGATTTGAAAACATTTTCTTCCTTCCAAAAACACGAAAACATAGCAGGAGACTTTTACTTTAAATTATACTTTAAATTGTCGGTCGATAATTCGGTAATATAAATTTTTATTTTCACCAATTTTCAAGTATTACCACCAAGTATCACCAATTAAATAAAAAAATCTCAGTTTTGATCAGTTTTCAATACAATCAATTTTCATACATATTCATGGATTTTAAAAAATAGTACACGTTCTTTGGAATTTCATCCAAAATTATATATTTCATTCTGTGTGAAATCATAGATTTTATTAAATTGATTAAAATTTCGATTAGTACCAAAAAATCATTAGTATCGCGATATTTCGTTAAAATTTCAGTTAGCACCAAATTATTAGCATTTTCACGAAAGCAATTGTTTTATTACTGTAATTTCTGCTACTATTGCGATATTCCGTCAGTTCGCCATTGCTTCTCCATTCGTTTTCGGTAGGATCAACCTTTACACCCTATTAATTCCTGGAATCGAATCCGATAATGACGCGCGATGAATTTTCCAGTAGTCTGGCCATAGTTTCGTGCGACAGTGGCCTGTCAAGCGAAACTACTCACTCTCTTCAGCGTTTAATCTTTGTCGAGCCAGCGACGTATTACCACACGCGACAGATTGTATCAATGAACGAAGATTACAGTCATCGTGCTCGGCTGACCATTAAACACTTCGTTAACTTCCTAACGATTTAGTGTGCAAATGAAGAAACATCATACGAAGAGTATCATGAGACCGTGATGTAAATGTAGAAATTTGATGAAATTTAGAAGTATTTGTTAAAGATATCTTCTGCTAGGAAAATTCGGGCATTGGTTACCCAAATTTGTTGATCTAAATTAAAAAGTTCGAGCGTAGGTCTGGAATAATTAATAGATACTTTTTTTCTTTCTTTATGCAATGGAATAAAAAAAGAAACTCTCGAAACTTTTATTGATTCAACGTCCAAAAATGAAGTTACAAATTAAATTACAAATGAAGTAGTTTATCATCCGTTTCTTCGAATATATTATTCATTTATTTGGCATTTGTAATAAATTGCCTTCCTTCAGAATGTTCCGAGGAATTCCGTGTTTTTTTTTTCTCTCGAAGTATTCTTCTACTATCGAACGAAAAACTGCTATTACATTTGCATAATGCACGGAAATAAGAATTTGCCAATCCTCTGCGGACGAATGCAAATGAAAAGTTTATTCCCCTGTCTGCCTGCATTGACTCAGCATATGCCGCGAGTTCCTTCTCGTTTATTACATCTCGTCTCTTTCGTTCGCAGTCTCGAAATCTCACGTTCGTCGGATACGGTATTTTATACACACGCGTTGGAACGCGTTTCGAATTCTTGCGCTCGAGCGTGGCTCACGGATACGCGATATTTCGCGAATACCACAGTGAACGGAACTCAAACCAGCGACCAGCTGAACCGATTCAGTTGGATATTATGCATACAGGAAGTTCAATCTCCTGCGCATTCTGTTTTCCTTCGGTGTGTATTAGTCGCAAATTTATGCGCGTAAACTGACCTCTGTTGGCTTGTATCCGCTCTGCCGAGCAGAATAGAAATTTTAACCAACATTTTGCCAAATGTTGAAACAGTTGGAGAAGCATTCTAGATTTCTCTTTCGTCCGGTACGATGTGAAGTACAAATAAAAGTTAAACAATTGCAAACGTTGATCGTTCATTTTCAAATGTACTCCGAATTCGAATGTTCGATAGATTCGATTCGTATTAAATTCCATGATTAATTTAAGGTAATTTGAACGAGCAATTTAAGCTTGATCAATTAATTCAAGAAAATAAGGTGAAAACAGACTGCAGTTACTTCAGAACAATTAAGAGTTTCACTCTGAAATGATTTACCAGTTTATTGATCTACCAGGGTTGTAAAAGATTCAAAGAGTCGAGCTTTTGTAATAATTTTTCGCAATGATAAATATTCCGTGACACAATCACACTTTATTCTCAAAAGCAGAATCTCGTCAAAAATTTTTCGTGAAATTTCTCTCTTCGTGCACTCGTTCTTCAAAAGATCTGAATAGATAATATTCACGTGAAAAATTACTCACCATAAAATATCATGGACCTTTTCATACACTTGTAGTTGGAAATTCATCACTGGACCGCGAATTTTTCTGAATTTTCAAATTTTTGGTTAAAAAAATATAAGCTAAATGGAACTTCGTTTTATATTTCCATATTTTATATTTCCATACTATATGCATACGATACGCACCTAACTGCATCTTCCAATCGCCAAGTGCATAAAAATCTGCCAGTCGCACTTAAAGAACAAGAATTAAGTTAAAGAATAATTAAAAAATTCAATTGAAGAATATCCTTCCTTCTCTTTTGAACAAATAATGAGCTCGTGATTCGCATAATAGAATTTTTTTTTTGCCTCGACCATGAAAACTACGAGACTCAGTCAATCACAAGAATTAAATTAAAAAATTAAATTGAAGAATATTCATATTTCTTTTCTCCACGCTCCTCTGAACAAATAATAATTATGCCGCTAACCATTCGCGTGACATTTATCCATAATTTTTTTTTTCTTTTTTCGACAATGACACTACGAGGCTCAATCAACCACAACGAACGATGACATCGGCCAAACACAGAATGCCTTTCGTTACCTAAATCGTTTCAGTCGTAACGCGGTCGTCGCTCGAAGCCTCGACTTTAACTACTGCCAATTACCACGGCCGACCATGCGCAGGTATCGCGCTTTAATTACCAAAAGTTTCGCTATTCGTCGGACATTCGCACTTGGCGAACGCTCGTTAGCAGCGTACAACGGGATTGGACCCTGTATTCGGCTAATCCCTTATCTGATCTCTTCGTTACGTCCACGTTGATGATACGACAGATTCTGTTGAAGGCGTTGGCTAATGCGTCACATTCGTACGCTGTAATCGAGCAAAGAGATTAACGCGAACGGGAGCGAGTTGCCACGAAACTGTCGCAAGAAGTGAGTCAGTTTATTGTACGACGTTTGTCCTCTCACGATAGCTCGCGTTTCAGAGTTTCGTGATGGTAATTCGTGGACGTGTATCTTTCGTTGTCTCTGAGCCGAGGGAGAACGAGAAGAGAGAAACTGTAATTAGAAAGTGACACGTCGCAAGTAGGAAAAAGAGCAGCAAGGATAATCGGAAGAAAAATTGTAATTTAACACGTTAAGTGCCCTGTCGGTCATTGGTGACCGACAGTAACCTTTCCGTTCAGGCCTTGTCGGTCACTGGTGACCGACGAAGCAAACTCAATACACATATATTAAAAATTGAAAAACTTTAATATCAACAGATCTTATTGATCTTATTTATTATATAAACTGTGTACGATATAATAATACAATAATAATTTTAATGGGCTTTATTAAAACAGTTTAGGCAAAGATAGGTGGCTTTTCTTTACAGGATGTTGTAGGATGTTGTTTCTTAGTCACGTTTCTATTAATATTTCTTCCCAGCAGTGTTGCGTTTTTCTCGTAGCAATTTTTACAAAATTTTCTAACTCGGGATGCTAACTTATAATCGTACTGTGATTTTGCATTTTGCTTATCGTGGACTGCATCAAACAGCGTAAACGGAAAGGTAAACAAAGTATGGCACTTAACGTGTTGAATACGACATTTCTTCGATTATGATACTAAAAAGAAGATCAAATCGATGTTGATTGTGAGTTTTCGTTAAAAATTTTGTTACGTTTTTCGTAGATTCTAGAAATATATTAAGTACATTCAAGAAGAAAAGATAAAAAGATAGAAACCGATCTGACTGAACTGACATTTCCACTAACCACTGTGGTATTTCCAAGGAAAAAGCAAGTGAACTGTTTGCCTATCAGTCAACTCGTGTCAAAACAGCTACAAGTTAATGTAAATAGGGCTGATCCATGAGCAAACATTGCCTAAGTAGCTTTTACACGAGATAAATTCATATAAATCTCTTATTTTATGTTTAGAGTCAAAACATGTGGATGCAAAATGTGGAAAAATATATATTACACTTCCAAATCACATTACATTATACTATGAAAATATAAAACTTGTCGTTTTCCAAGTTTCAAATCATGAGGTCAAGTCCTACTCAAAATTAATTGAGAAAGTGAGTTTCGAGAAATGTCGTGTTATTAGAACGAAGTGTTTCTCATTGAATCAGTCCGATTCGTATTTCGAAGTTCTTGCAAGATTCGTCGCGAAGGATTTTTCAGAAGGGAAATTCTTGTTTATCCTAAGCCGAGACACACCGATGCTTTATTCGTTCACACTGGAATGCACCCTTTGCACATCCTGTATCGCGTGGATGCACGATCCTCGCGTGAATCCTCGTTGCCCGAGCCGACGAACTTCGGGACGACTGGCTTCCGTGAAACTTTAATCGGATGATTCATGTAGCAGAAACTTAGCTTTCTCCAGATATAACGATTTCTGCGATTTCTTCTGTCCTCGGTTATCTCTCGATAACCAGTCCAAAAACGATCGACAAAACGAAATCGGCTGTCGACGGACAAATCTGAAATTTTACATATTTAATTTGTCCGATGTGTGTTGCACGTTCGACGTTTGAAATGCGACGACGTTTCGTTTGTCGCAGTGCTTGAAATTCGAAACGAAGAGGATAGAAACATATGTG
>NIPQ01108252.1:0-16128 GCA_002806875.1 Lepidotrigona ventralis hoosana | reverse complement strand
TTTTTTTTTTTTTTTTCTCCACGGTTGCTCGATCCCGCGCGTTGCTACTGTCTCTCTCCCATGTTCTCCGCTCTTGTTCACTCTCTTCTCTTTTTCCCTATATTTTTCCCCTGCTTTCCCCCTTTTTTTTAAATTTTTTTTTTATATGCATCCATAATATTTTATGAAATCGATTTGTTAACACGTGTCCAGGCAGCACGGACGCGCCGCGTTTTTTCCCACGCACTGATTTACACGTTGCCTCGGTTTAACATTCGACCGACTCCGAACATAAATTAGCCAACTTCTCGTTCAGCTGTCGATTGTTTCGCGCGCTTGTGCTTGCGCTCTGTGCGCTCGTTAAAAAATAATCAAGTTGCCCGATGTTCACTGCTAGTTCCTTGTGTGTCGTTAATTAAAATTAATTAATCCAAATAATTAGAATAATTAGTAGATTGAAATGGAGAACCTACGACGTTTCGTTGCGATACCTGAATGAAGAACGAGAGTGAAGAATAATTTACGTAAAGAAACGGGAAAGTCCGCCACGGTAAACCGGATTGCAAACCGGCCGATGCCTGCCCCCTGTTGCTTCCTCTACTATGAGCTGCATTCTTTTCGCAGCGTGCAACCCTCTGACCTTTTTACCCCCGGCGGCGTGACCTCGGCTTTTGCCGCGGACTGTACATACACACATGTATACGCGCCTACCCTCTCCAGAGGCATTAGACGCAGTGTATCGGCGGCCGTGCTCGTGCGCGAGTATTAGACACCATGCCCACAGCTCATTTGCCAACTCCGGCAAATTTACCAAATTTAAATGCAAAATCGGCCGGTGCTCCGTCGCTTCGTGGAAGCACGAGCGCGAGGAAAAGCACGAGCGTGTGACAAGGAGGGAAATTCGAGGTCGACAGAGAAAGAGAAAGAGAGAAGGATACCGACTGTGTGACGAAGAGGGAGAGAAGGAGAGAGAGAAGTTACTGGTCGAGCGAACGAACGCTCGACGATATATGTGTGCATAGGGGGTGGAACGAGGACCGTGGACACGGAGAGCGAGAGAAAATGGAATATAGATAGATAGAGGAACGATAGTATCGTCGATGCGACGAGGAGCTAGCTCGAAAGTGGGAAAGAGCCGAGTGAAAGCTGGATGGAACGCGTTCGAGGGAAAGAGGGCGAACGTTGTAGTAGGAAACTCAAATGGTCGCAACGGTGCGGTATAGTAGTCGGCTGGTTGTCAGGCGCAGCATGCGATTGGTTCACCGATCGTGTGTTGTCTCTCTTCTACTCTCGTTTCTCCACCCTGTGCCCGTCCTTATTTTCTGCCTGTTTCCACTAGCTCGTTCTATCGAGCACTATTCCTCGGTTCCTTCGGCTGGCCGAAGGTGCCTTCGCTCGTTGAGTGCGCGAGAACGAACCACGAACGGAGGTAGTTCGAATGAGCGAAACCCGAGAGAAATTGCCGGAGAACCGCGAGAGAATGGGATTTGTCTTTTTGTTTCACGGCCTGGAGAGGCGCGAGCATGATGCTCCTCGTTCTGAACACAGATGATCGAGGTGAGGTTTTCAAGGTTGGGTTTGTCAAGTCGCAAGTGAACGTACTATATTTCACGTGTCGAACGAAAAATTTCTTTTTGTAACCACCGCGGTTTTGATTTCTTCGCTTGAATATTATAATGTTTCTCCTAAAATATTAAAGCTCATTTTCCTAGACTGGAGCATCACGTGTGGAACAATAGTCGTGATTCTTATTCTCATATTTTTATCCCATCTTAAATTCTATTTTCAATTAACAAAAACATTGATTTAATTTCACAGAAATAACTGTTTCCTTGAGAAATAAATAATTCGCGGAATTTACGGTAACGTTCGCAGTAATTTGACTAATTAATTTCATTGGGGGAGAAAAATCAAGCAGAAGGAAATTATTTTAAGCAAAAGAAGGCGAAAGGAGTAATTCGTGTACGGTAAACATTTTAACCAAGATAGGAAGAGAGAGAGAGAGAGAGAGAGAGAGAAAGAAAGAAAAAAAAACACATAAATGCTCAAAGTGAAACGAGTTATCACTGCGAGCAGTGGGTTAAATGCCATGACCACAGGGGATGATTACTGACCGCGTTAATTCTTTCGCTTCGCGTGATCTTTTCCTCGACTCAACAAACGCGGAACGGACACCCTCGAAACGCGGCCATTTACCATAAACTGAGAGAACCTTTTCCACTAGCTCGACCGTTTCCCGGCTCATCCCCTAAAAGAAGCAAAAAGAACTGGCGGGATATCTCTCGATACCGGTATATCATTCAATCTCAATCTACGAGTCGATGAAACACGACAAAAATGTTTTCCGATAATCGAGTATATCCTGAGCTCGGATTTAAGGGGGTTGTACAACATTTTGCTCGACAGATGATTAAAAATTTCTTAATCTACGTAATATTCTCTTGATAACTATTTAAAATCGTATTCCTGAAATTTTCGGACAGTTATTTGTTCGAACGCGATAGAGAGATTATTGACAATGCATTCAATTTTTCGATCGAAAATTTGAAAGAATAACGCTCCTCTCTTGCAACAAGTATTTTTCCAGTTCGTTTATATTCAGAAGCAATAAATAAATCGCACGATATGGATGAATAAATACAATGAGAAAGAATAAATTTTTCATGCTTTCCATTTCCGTTTAAATAAGTTCGAAGCTTGGAAAATAATTCGTAAGCTGTCGTTTTATTTCTGCGAATATTTTGATTTCTGGTTTTCTTCTTTTAACCGTTCATCTTTCTTATTGCATTCATATTTAATCCATTGAGGATGAATGTTATGTATATTCTGCGAATTTTATAAGATTATAAAATCTAGGTAAGAGAAATAGCGACAGTAAAATATTCGAGTCCTTGGAACGTTCATTTATTGGCACGATGTTAAAAGATATAATTATTTGACGGTGTAAATTGTTCGACCGTTCAATTCATCAAAACTGTCATTTTCATTTCTTGTATCCAAGTCATTTTCATTTCTTGTATCCAAGTCTTAATCGTCAGACACATCTTAATTATCAGTATTATATTCAATTGACTCTCAAATAATGTCGTTAGATTATACCATACATCATTACAATTTACAATATTCAATTCCACTTTTGTTCGTCACACAGTAATAAAATTAAATTAAATTAAAAATTCCAAAGTTAGATCCTAAATTATGTTACTGTCCGTATTGATGGCCCAACAATCCTTCAAGAACGGTATATCATTCCAAAAAGANATACAATACAAAAAAAAAAAAAAAAAAAAAAAAAGAAAATGATCAAGAAGTCTGCACTGTACGAAAATCGTTGCAGAGCCATCCGCGCCTCTTCACAGTTTTCTCACCCCCGCAACGTCAGCTTCCGGTTGGCCGGTGGACGCGCGATCGAATTGTTGCCAATTATTATTTGCGGTATACTTCGCGCCGTTTTGTTGTTCATCGACAGTGGCGTTTATTATTCATCGTTCATCATATTGCGGTGGCCGTAGCACGCAGTTACAGCGGAACGGGCCGAGCAGGCTGCACTGGCGCGTGACGTTACAGCTTTACATCGACGGTTACACAGCTAAACGGAAAAGAGAGTCGCGGTGGGCGAGCGAGCGCGCGTGTACGAGCGTCCGTTTCCGCTTGTGTGTGCGTCGAAATGCAAAATGGACACGGCACGCCACAGGGAGAGGTTTATCGCGGGGCTCTCTCCTACCATTTTCCTCTTCTCCTTTTTTTTTCTTCTTTTTTTTTTGTACGGAGGGGGTTCCATGCTGCTAGACGATAGTTTCAACTTTCTCGGACGCGTGCATCTCGCGCGCTCTCCCTTCCCGCCGATGCTCTCTATTTTTCTATCTCTGTTCCTCACTCCGACCGCGTTGGCCGACTGCGTTCTTTTTTTTTCGGTTTTCGAGTGGAAACTGGAGAGACTGGAACAGAACGGCGAAAAAGCAAGCGCGACAAGAAGAGCAGCGCGCTCGCGCTGACTTTTACGAACTTTCCACGTTGTCTTTTTCGTCTGTTCCGGTGTTCCTTAACCCGCGGTCAGGTTAGAAAGTCGCGAAGTTCGCAGACGCGCAAATGAACGACTGAAAGAGAGAGAGGGAGGGCTCGGGCACATTTTATTTCGAATGAAATAAAGAAAAAATATTCGTTTGAAGTAATTTACTTAACAGTTATTCGATACATTTGAATTCAGCTAAATAAGACAATCTATTATTCGAGAGCATCGTTTAAAAGACGTTCGTGGCAATCAGAAGATCAAGAAGTCTCGTCTAATCGAAGACTGATGTCTTGTCTCGCTATTTTATTACCATGAAATTCGTCTAGTTAGTGATTCGTCGAGATTACCGAGCATTCTCGGTATGCAACCTGATTCTCTATGGAAAACGTGCAATGGCCCGGTTGTTTCTCAGTGAACTGCAGCCTCGTTGGTTCGACGGATGCGTTTAGGAAACGGTTTACCGCGGCGCGCGGAATTAGGGGTTTGAACTTTTCAGTCGTGTAAACAGTTGTATCGAATGTTGAGAACAAAGGAAGTGCCGTGTGTTTAATGTACCGTCGCTTAGCTTTGTGCGCAAAGAAAATTAAGTATTCGTTATGGTTTTTCAATTATTTGTTTCGCTTATTAACATATGTTTATCAAAATCTAATAAATCTGCTTACTACAACTGTAACATGTTTGGTAGTGAGGCAAGTGAACTTTACAAGCTATTAGTCGGTTGATTGTGCTGTTCAACGATTCGTATTCAATTTCATTTGAAAAACTGTTTGTATGAAGATGTTTAAAATCTATATATTCATAATTCGTTCTCGTAGCTGTTCGCTGTAGGATATTCTATTTTTCATCAAATTTGTTAAACATTAATTAATTAATTATCTACGCGTAGTCTATATTATCTAAAATTTATGTAGATATTTTGTACACTTTATTATTGGCCAGTATGAACATTTTTGTGGACTGAACAGAAAAATAAATGAAATAAACGAGTGAGAAGCCAAATAAAATTAACGTCTGTTAATATACATGTACATGATCCAACGTATACAATATCCGATACAATATTCGTCGTAAACTCCTTTTCACTGTCGTAAACATTTCTAAGAAATTGTTTTTCCAGGAATCCTGTTCGTGCACACTCGAGCTCGCGACCTACAAAATTATTATTACTCTGTTACGCAGTCAGTTGCTGAACATCGGGACGTTAAGACGTATACTTTCGTCGTGCTGTTAACTTCGTTTAATTGAAGTATGTTTTATCACGACAGTTTATTGAATATTATTATTATTTATAATTAAATTATATTTCCTTCTTCGATTGTCTTATTGGTAACTCATATTATAGGCTTTCAAAATTTGAGCATTTGTTGATCTTGGTTATTGTTTCATTTTACATAATTTGCCATTTCTATACATTTATTTGATTTACTTGTTTATTTATTTGTTCTGGTTTCATTTGTACAAGTTGTCGCTTCGAACTATATTAGAGAGAAGTTCATGAACGTCATGAAGTTCAAATGGACGCTAGAAAGATTAGTACATCCGGGAACTTTTCTCGAACTCTCATTAATATTTTATTTATCCTAATAAAGACAAACGTACTTTTTACATTCGCTTTCTGTTTTTATGAAATGATTAATTTTAAATGATTTCTTTCGATGATTTATATTATTTTCGGAAATAGACATTATCGTGGATGATATTCTAATCTTTTTCTACTTTACGTCTTACGCACTATAGTCGATATACGATAGTCATTCGGCTGTCGAATTTCGTAACCACACGCATTATGTCATTCGTAACTTTTTCTAATCTATCGGTGGTGTTTCTTCGACGGCGTCGCTCTTTCGACACTCTTTTACTTCCATTTATAATTTATTAAGTAATGCCATTTAATTAATACGCGTGTTTAACGATTCATCGAACATTACGATAACAAAATCGTATAATGCTTCGAAACTTTTCAGTGTCTTTTCATTCGTACGGTTACCGGAAGTTTGTCTCGTACGCTCTTCTAATAGAATTTGATGATCGTTTTATTTCTGTATATTTCTTTTCATTTGATACATTCGTTCTGACTTTTGATTTCTTTTTGTGCAGGTTGTTCTTTGATCTTGCAGAGATAGTATAGAAAATGCAGAGACGCTTCGATCATCAATGGACAATTTAATGAACTTTCACGGAAATTTGGTAACATTTCATTTATTTTGGATAACGTTTGGTATATATTTGATATATAACTCACAATGCGTGATTTCATAATTATTCGGAGCACAAGATGAAAATAGAAAAGATTAAATCAATTAATATTTTATTTCCAATATAGAGATCGGTATATACTCTCAAGTGGATATATATCGTATTAACTTGTTAAATTCAAACGCATCTTACTATACTTTACTATAGTATACTTGCTTCGAAGCAATATTTCACACGCGTTTTTCGCAGTATTATTTCTTAAATAGCCGCGAAATTTTATATATTTATATATGGTTATTCTTAAAAAAATTCACGGCTTCTAAGACACCTGGAATGAATGAGTCATTCAAAATGACATATTTCACTATCTTCGTTACGCAGTATATATCGCAATCGAAACCATTTTCTTTTTTTCTGTTCCCAATTGCCTGACGCGTGTCAAACTTTTGTAATGTCAATCCGCGCATTACGTTACGTGTAATTCGTGGCACTTCCATTTCCTTTTATTTCACCGTCAGGAATGGAAGCGATAAATCGTCACGGCGCATTTCGCCGGTACCTGAGAGAGCAATAAAAAAAAGTTGGCTTTATTTATATATCCCTATTCCTCCCCTTCCTCTTAATTTTTTGTTTCAATTTTTTTTTTTTTTTGTTTTAATCTCGCTTAACATATCAAGCCTTCGACTCATCGATTTCCCTCCGTGCGGTACCAAACGATATTACGAGTTATTACGCGTTTGAAGGGTTTATCGATGAAAGAGGTTTATCAAAATGTAAATATATTAGCGGATTGTGTGTATGCAATGATTACGCGTGTCTATTTGCACGGGATATCTGCGGAAATAAAGCGGCCGTTACATTTGGTTAATACAAATCGTTAATCCGCGATTGGCCTGCTACGCGTCCAACATGAATTTCCATTAAAACCGAAAAATATAAATATTTGTCGTTGCATCTTTACACGTGCCGCCGGGACGCGTATTGTTGGCTCAGTTTCAACCATACTTCCCGTCGTATTCGATTCCGTGTAAACGTTTTCGAAAGCCGCTTCGCAATTACGCATTAATTTTCACTTTTTACGTCTCTCACTTATCGTCGTCGATCATCGGAGGGGGGAGGGGGGCAGTCCAATGCGCATGCGTTCAACGAAGAATTTGTTTTTACGATGTTTTACGTCTGTTCTCTCCCTTCCCTCCCCTCCTCCTCCCCCCACCCCCGCGCGCATCATCCGCTAACGCGTATTAATTATTAAAGACATTTACCTGTTGAATTGATTTATTTCGCCGTCAGAATATTCGGCTCAATACGAAAATTACAACGGGCGAGGGGGAAATTATCTTTTTAATTAATCGCGGAATAAAATATAAATTGACCGCGGACGCCGGCGATTAAATTAATACGCCGCTTACGTCGCCAACAGCTGTTAAATAAATTATACAAAGAATTTCATTCAGAGAGATCAACACTTTCACCTAAAATTCGATTTCGTTCCTGTGAATGGTAATGTTTCCACGTATGCACACGTTTGCCGTTCATAAGTAGTCGGGTAAAACGTCCCGGTTTTATGTAAAACGTGATGAATGGTTCGAATTATCAGTCGGACGATTAATCATGATTTTATATGCTGTTTGTAATTTAATAATTTGTAGAAATTTGTTCGGAAGTGTTACAAGAGAGATAGGCGATAAATAAACTGCTGGATATTTTGCAATTTTTATGATAACCAAAGAAATAGAAGCTGAATAAAAATCTTTTTCTTTTTTTTTTTTATTTTAATTAAATATCACTTCTATCTTTTTTAAATATATTAATTCTTAATCGAGCGAAGGAAAAATTATTGCTTAAACATATTTACTTTTTCAATTGGAAAAAAATATACTTGGAACCTGGGAAAGTTGGGTATTAATGGAGGAAATCCGGAATGCGTCCAACGCAGAAGATATATCTCTCTTGTCCTTCTTGCCCTTTCCGTTCGACTGGCGTAATTTTAAATCCCCACGAAATTTATGGAATTGCTATCCATTTCAACTCTCTTACCTTCGAAAAGGGATAAGACTAATGATCCATACTACAAAGTATTAATTACGTTTTATCTTTACATACCCGTGGCTAGTCTATTCTTAAAAATTTGATACTCGTAGAAATAAAAATGAAAGTAATTCTACAGTTGTCAGAATTTATCTACAGTTAATGAAAAAATTGATTCAGAAATTTGATATCAAGATTTTTATATCAATTTTGACACAATTCAGTAGTACACCAGAATTCTCTTCAATCTCAGTTTTTAATTCATCAATTCGACTGACGAAAGTAATTTTTTAACTTTCCCAAAATCGAATTCGTTAATTAAAATAAATATTTTATCATTCGTCGCAAGCTTCAGGCACGCTAGAATAAAAATTCCCGATTCGAATAGAAATCTCGATTCTTTTTCAGCACTTAATTCCCGAAAAATTGAATGCAAGTTGCTGACACTTGCGAAGGTGCCCGATCGTTTTTTACCTTCCTTGACACAATTTCTAGATTGTCGCGTTCAATTTGGCTGGCTCCCTTAAAAAGGGAGCCGCGTCGCGTTCATGGAACAAGGTAATTTAACGTGAATTAACATAAATCACTCGGAGTTCCACGCGGTTATTCACTCGCACGTTCGTTCGGCCGACGCTGCAGCAACCCCCGGGTACCACCCTGGAAACTACTACCCTCGCCAGATCCCAGTCAGTGGCCGATTACAACGTTCTGTCAGAAGTTTTTCATTTTCAAACTTTTCACTCGCGCCATGACGTCCAAGACACGCCGAAATTGATTTTACATTGTCGATTCTTTTTCCGGAGTTTCGATTTTCATGTAGACTACTACATGCACAATGGTGAACAGAAGAAAGTATAAAAGACAGATGACACGGTCCACAGTTTTATAAAATGAAATAATATTTAATAGGAGCAATAAATGGATGATTGTTATTAATTTTGATGAAAAAAAGGTAGTGTAAAGGTAGTATAAAAGTTACGAATTCACATTATACGTATGTGCATGTAGCAATATCTTTTGTCCGTCACTGTACGTTTCTATCATTCCCCCCCCCCTGAATACTGAATACATTTTAATTATTTAATATTTCCCTTTCATTTAATTATTTTTTAAAATTATAATTTTTTCCATAGAAATACGAGAATAATAAAATTAATATTTTTATATAGAAATATAAAACGGCCATTATCAACCCGCGTGGTTCACAAGGAATTTATTAATCTTTAATTATAATTTACACGTAGCTTTATGTAATGAAACACGAAACTGCATTTGTTGTTTCTTGAATGTCTATAAAAGTTTACACAGGTATTTATCCAAGAGTTGTGCCAATTATCGTTCAAGTTTGCGAAATCATGTTCTTTACGTTGACCACTGCACGTTGTTACGACGTACATTAAAAATATAATTATTACTTGAAAATAATAATTTTATTAGTAAAGAAAATAATAGAAAATAATAATAGTTGAAAATAATAATTTTACATGTGACATATTATATTGAAGTTGTCTAAGAAAAAAATACGGCTTGTTTGAAGAAAATATTCGTGGAATTATCTGTGCTGCGAAAAGAAATGATTTCACAATATTGAAACCGAATCTTTGGAACTCATTGAAATTCATTGAATTTCATAATTATTATACGTGGTATACAGGGGAAAATAATGAATACGCGAAAGGCGGTGAAATAATAATATCGACTTCGTTACATTGACTTTAACGAAGCGCATTTTAATATTATGAAACCTTACGATAAAAAAAGAAAAAGGGAAGATGTGCCAATTATAATCGAAAAAAGGTAGGATATCGCGTGGAATGGTTGCAATTTTGAAAATTTCACAAAAAAAAGAAATCACTTATCATGAAGTTCCTTTTGAAGCTGCAATGTCACTATAATTAAATTTTTTTCTAAATATAAGTTTTTGCATTAGAAATTAGATGTTCCTTAAGGAAGTAAAGTTACAAAGTTGGAATGTGAAATTAAGGAATGATAATTGTAAAATTAAGATATTCCAATTAGTTCAAATGAATAAGTAAATCAATTTCATCCCCCTTTAATTCCCAAATTTTTTAAACGCTTACCTTCGTGAAATATTATAATCTCTCTATCATAAAATATTATAATCTCTCTATTATAAACTCTTAGTTCAAATTAAAATTGAAAAAGTGATTATTAATGAAAAGTCCAAATATAATAACAACCCTATAATATTACGAAACGTAATTACACAGTTTTTGCAATTATACTTAATGATCTTACCTACGAAAGACAGTTTCATTGAACCTCATTATATCCATGGGCCAGTTAATGAAATCCCTTTATATATTCGTGTACGTTCAATCTTCTAGTTTTAATTCAACTCCTTTCGTTGACATCGAAGAAAAAAAGGTCACAAAGGGCCACGCGTAACGACATCCGCGTAAGTCATAAAACGAAATCCATCAAACCATTTTGCTGGTCGTTGCATTTTCGAAACATTGTTTTTTCGCCGTTCTATTTGAAACGCGGCTCGAGCAGCGCGCGATTTATTTCTATTAATGCAAAACGTTTGCACGCGCGCGCGCGCGCGAACATTCCGCCAACGCGGCAAAAGGACATAAAAAAGCATCTTAATATTTTCCGAATATTCGTGACGTTTTATGGGAAACCCCTCGAATTTCGCTTTTTCACGCAAACGCTTGCCGAAACTGGCTATACAACAATTATTCCTGCTATGCACTCGATGTTGAATGTGTTGAAATCAAACAAAAAAAAAAAAAAAAAAAAAAAAAAAGAAAAAAAACAGGAAGGGCAGTTGGTGGAGAAGGGGTTAGATAGATAGGTGTAGAGAGAGAGAGAGAGAGAGAGATTGTGGAAAGGAAAAAAAATTCAGACTCACATGCCGCGCGCATCTTGTTCAAGCGGTTACAATTCGCAATACGTGGTGTCCCACGCGAAATGGATACAAATGGATTTGTACGATGGAAATAAAACAATACCATTTACAAATAATAGACACTTGCGCGCACCGTTTTTCCCAGTTGTCACCAGCTAGTGCCATTTACATTTCGAAGTTATTCAAAACCACACGCCGACTCGGCTGCATCTATTTTTCACATTATTGCCGATTTGTAATTAGTTTTATAAACAATTTTGTTCTGAAGTTTAGCGCTATTAAAATACGGAAATAATGTACGTTATTATCTTAATATGTGTTAATTTACTATTAATATTCTACGTTGAACAAAAAAAAAAAATATTTTCAGTTGAATTGTTTCATTATTTGCTCGTTGAGAGCAATTGTTTTATTATAAATTGTATTATAGTATCCCACAGATTTATTTCAAATAATTGAAACGAGGGAAACTTAATTTTGACACAACGTCTACAGGGAGAAATATAAATTCAAACGATACAATTAAGAATCAAAAGAAACCCAAGATTGATTACACATTTACGATAATAATAAAAAGGAAGAAAGAATTAGGGAAACAGAGGTACGAAAATCCAGGAAGTATTATTTTAAACTTCACCAATATCTCTTTCGTTGCCGCATTTCAAACGTCGATCATAGATCGGCGAGTATCGTAAATAAAGGCGAAAGAACAAGCATTAACGATGGAACGATGGCTATTATATCGGCCATTCATTTTCTAGCGGGCCGTGAACGCACGGCCATGCGGGCATCATTAACGCCAACCTTAACCACCCCCCATGTGTGTCTTATGGCCGATCCACGCTCTCTTCCAGGTTTATTAACCATTTGCGGCGGGCTGACCTCTCGCTATCCAATAACTGCTCATCGTGTACCGGCCCGGTCGTTCCTTTTTATCGTTAGCCGGATAAGGCCAGGTGTATCGCCTTTATTTGCACCGCTGGTCACGTACGCCGATCAGTTCTGTCACTCTCGGGACGCGTTCGTTCCCGAGAAGCTGTCGCGTTTTTATTATTTTTTTTTCTTTTTTTTTTTCGCCCGCCATCGCCACCGCTCCTCCATGGATATGCATTGTCACGTTGTATATTTGATACACGCGAAAGTGGCGGAATGTCGCTTCAACGGAGCTTTTTTTTAATGGGAAATCACCACGATGCTCGCCGCTTGTTGTTGTTGTTGCTGCTGCTACCGCTGCCTGCTACTGTGACGGAGTTATGGACACAGAACAGACGTCTACGTTGCTCTAACTTTGTGTACTATAATACTTGATAGGCGAGTGCTGATTCTTAATCCTCTACTGTCGAGACTCTGCTAATTCTTTACACAGTGAAGAACGATTTTTCTTCGCTGTTTCATCGAACTTTGAACATTAAGGTTCAAGAACGTCTTGCCGATGAATTATATTTCGACACAAAAATTTTACATTTAAGAAACTATTTATACTTTCATATTATGTAATAAAACATAACATCCATTTTGTGAGTAGTAGATTTAAATGTAATGAAAGTTTTGAGAATCGTTAATCGTTAAGATTCGTCGAAATTTATTTTCATCTGAAGGTTTAACTTTGTCGCAATTTTAATTTTTATTCTAAATTTGTTACAAAATATCGAGTAACTAAAAACGATTAGAGTTAGATTGCGGTAGCAGCACGAAGTAGACCCAAGAAACGGAAATTGTTTCCCAGAATTTCTTCCACCAACTTTTCATTCTCTCGCAACCTTCAGATTTAAAATTCAAATGCAAACTCAACAGATTCTTCCCTCGGCAAACGCGTCATACCCCTCCGAAGTCACCGTCTCAAAGACGGTTAAAGATTCACTGTGCTTCGTAGCATGTAAAATCTTTTTAACCGGCTGGACCAACGAATTTCCGAACGAGTTTCACCTGAATGGACCACCGCGACTCGTTTGCCCTAGGAAACTCGTTTCTTCGCTGGACCACCATGTCCAGAGGGATGCTGCGGATCCGACTGGATCGTAACACGAGCTCCACGTGGACAACAACGATGAGATCACCAGCGATCCAGTTTTTTGGAATGAACCAGATGAACCGGTGTAGACCCCACCTGGACCGAAAGGACCCCCAGCCGTCATTCAGGTTTCCATTCGGCCAGGAAGTCCCTTTGATATTCAGATTCAGCTAGGATTCACGCGATCGCGACGATCGGCTTTCAACGTGGCGTTTAGTTTGCGACGCGCATTAACGCGATTCTCTCGAAAGAGATGCGACACGGTCAGAGACATTTCTGCGACGAAGAATAGAGGAGAGACTCGCGTGGCTGATCTCTTTGAGGTGTTTCTATGCCACAAAGAGTTCGCAGAGTTGATGCGCAAGAAACGATATCGTCACTCGGTGTTACCACGTTTCATTCGCTTCTTTCATATTTTCCTTCTTTTTTTTCTTTGAGGACGAGCGTCATCGCTGCTGGCATTCACAGGTACGATTTTTTTCTCTACTTTTAAGAATCGTCGTAAAAGGATTGTTATGGTGTTGAAATGGAAGTGTTTTGAGATTAACTCTCGATTAAATGTTATCGTAGTAATTTAAGATTAAATTAGGTAATACTGAAATTTTTAATTTAATTGAACTTCTCTGTCATGGAGGATGGTATTAATGAAAATGTACAATATAGTTGAAATACTTCTTTTTTTTAGTACGTAATACAAAAATATGTATTGCCATTTTCAACTGCATGAAACGAAAAATAAAAATTATTTGGAAAATCATAAATCAATTAAACCATAATTTTAATTTCATCAATTTTCATTTATCTATTTGACTATTGGTATTGTCAATCATGAGACAATCCTTTTTGACAGAAGCACCGAATTTCCTAATGGAATTCCTAAAGAAATTCCTACTGAAATTTATAAAATCTTCACACACCACACATATGTACGAATATTACTTAAATTTAATTTAAATTTGAAATCACTTTCTGAATTCAAATTTAATCATGTTCAAAAAGCTAAATAGCCACTTATGCTACAATTTTATTCCTGCCCTGTGTGTTTCAACATACACCGTCACAATTCTGAAATTCAGTAGCCATTTCACAGAAACCGATACACGAATCATCTCATTGTTCCCCCTCATTTTACAAATATAATTTATATCTCTATCGCGGTGTTTCACTTTTTAATGACAGGACATTCGATTAAATTCTCATTCGAATAATATTTTTCGACGCGCGAAAGCATGAACACGCGGCGTGATCTAGTATCCGAATTTTAACAAGCCAGTCGGTTTGAAGGTTTATCGAATTCTTCGATCTCTGTCTTCCTTTTTCCTGTCTCCTTTTTTTCTTTTATTTCGTCACCAACGTTGAACGCGGCCCCGCACGCTCAGCGCTCTTTTTTTTTTTCACTCCAGCTAGCTCGTCGAGATTGCTTTAAAGCTGCTTTCACCGGCATCCTTGCAACTCGTCATCTCTCTTTCTCTCTCTCGCTCTTCCTATCATCTTTCTCTCTGCATCGTGCAACGCGCGTCCGCTTTTCCTTTTTCTTTTTTTCTTCTTTTCTTCCTCTTCTCTTTCTTTTAACCAGACGAATCGATCAGACGTAACGGAATTAACTCACGAATTACCGATTTATTAGCAGCACGCTCCTTTTTAACATCTCACGCGTATACCCGTCGTTTTATCTCTTTTCCAATTCTCTCACTTTCGTTTCTCGTTAACAGTTATCGATCTATTTGTCGATCGATTTGCAAGATAACTGATTCGGATTTCCTAAGTTTAAATTAATCTTCAGTTTCCGTTAGATAAATTTTTTGCTAATTTTTAGCAGCAGATTAATACGTTGACTGCCATGCGAAATTTATACGCGTGTTTCCTACATGACGGATTTATGTTTTTTTTCCCCTTTTTCAACAAAATATGAGACGATTTAATTTTTCAGAAATATTTGTTACGATAAAAGTGTTGTTTAAAATATTTTTGTCCATGGGATTCATTAAAATATTTATTGGAATAGAAATGTCAGGAGTTGTATTTAGAAGTGAAAGTCGACAGAGTGTGAAGTAGTTTGGTTTTATTTTAAGCAGACAATAAGGACAACTATAATGAAATAAATGAAGATTTATTGATTTATATTAGAGATCTTGGTCACCGTTTTACGTTATGTCTGATTTATTAAAGATCTTTATCACTTTTTAACGTCGTGCCTGATTTAGTGATCTTGATCACTTGTTTAGCTTTCATATAAGGATTCTTTCAAAGGAATATTTCCAAGTTTAATACTAATTCTTAATATAATTTAGCTCTTAGTAAGTAAGCTCTTAGTTTTGCTCTTAGATTTAGCTCTTAGTTCTGTAAGTTATGTTCACTTACAGAAGAAATAATTTTAACAATTGTTGAAGCAATAAATATTTTCAAAATGTCGAGGAGGATCAAGAAGCAAGTCCACAAGGATTAAGTGAAAAGGAATCAATATAGCAGACATAGAACATTTCAACAACTTCGTTCTTATCGATGACAATTTCACAAAACAAAATGTATACCTTGCTGGGGAAATTTAGAAAATTGAGATTCCTCTGAGGGACAATTTTAAGAAAATCCCCAAGTGGACTTTCAATATTAGTTTCCAATTGGAAACGTAACAAAGCAATCGAAGATTACATACATCACGAGCACATAATAGGAATTACAGTAGCTAATTTGGTGAATAAAATAATCCCTAATAGACAATATTCATAGTCCCTAATAATTCTGTACCTGAAAAAAAGAAAAAAAAGGAAAATTATTACATACATCACGAGCACATAATAGGAATTACAGTAGCTAATTTGGTGAATAAAATAATCCCTAATAGACAATATTCATAGTCCCTAATAATTCTGTACCTGAAAAAAAGAAAAAAAAGGAAAATCCATAAAAATTCAATAGAAAGCGAGTACGATGGTACGCAATGTTCTCTACCACAAGTGACACGATAAACGCCAAAACGTTATACACGAAAAACCCGGAGAGACAGACGTAAATACGCGGCAGTCTCGT
>NIPQ01108239.1:0-15903 GCA_002806875.1 Lepidotrigona ventralis hoosana | reverse complement strand
TTGCAGTTCATTCGAGGCCTGTTATTTCGCGAAATATGTAATTCGACGTCGATGTATAAAATCTCGCGTAATAAGATAGTCGCAACGTAACGATTTACATCGCGATAATAACAATACTTGATCAGTGTAGCTTAACCTGCGATCGGTTTATATCGCACACTAAACCATAGCATACTGCTATTACGATCATCAGTCGCGTGTTTTAAATGCAAATACTCGCTGTTATCACTTGCCAGATGTGTATCCACAGCGACTTTAGCAATTTCCAAACGAACGCATCAATCACGAAATATCCAACATCCGTAGTCTCGCATCTAGTAATTAAAAAACGAACAATTTCCTCGAGAATGTTGCATGAAAACGTTTGACGAATCACCGGCTCCGGCTACTTCTAATCAATTAATAATTCTCGGTTCGTCGTCGAAACGAGGTAGTTTAATGCCTGTAACCGGATTGAATCGTTGGCGATGCGACCGAGAGACGCCAACAACACGCGATCCGAACGAAACGAATATGCCGGCATAATACGCCTCCCCGGAGGAGAACCCTTAATAACACGGTTGCAGTTGCAAGTCGGATCCAAGGGCAAGATACGAGAAGGTAAAAAGTTAATCGTGCCAGGGAAGAGAAGAAGCGAGCAGCACCGAACAGACGAAACTGAGAAAGAGAGACAAGGAGAGAGAGAGACAGTGATTATGTTAATCGTTACGCCAGGTTCCAGGTATTGATAACGGTATATTGCGACGGCAGCTTGAGATCCCGTGCACCTTGCAGCAGATTATACCTGGCTAACTCGATGGTAAATAGAAACCTTACGCGATAACGAGCGCCGCGTTCCGTCCCGGAGGCTTCATCAGGTGAATTATCAACGCGGCTCGGTGGTATTCGGTGCGGCCTGGACGTCCGTCCGCCTTGCTTCCACGTCGCCGTGGAACCTGTTTATCGAAGCGTTTAGTTGGAAGCGGTAATTCTTGTCGAGTATTAATTGTAATTATAGCCCCAGCGTTAATTGCACGTTATTAGATAGCGGAGTGGATGGCAAACAAACGCCAGCGTTCCTTCCCGTATGTACGTATGTACTGCGTCTGCCGGTTTGACGTGTTAACTCAAGACGTCAGGCTCGTTGCATGAACCAGTCCACCACTTCACTCGACTTTCCGCGCTATTTCTTCAACCGTTTAGTAGACTGCCATGATAATTTAATGTTTGACCAGACTAGTTACAACATTCCATTAGAGCGAATTAGTGCGGTTGTAAACGTATACCATCTCCCTAGATGGACAGACTTCTCTCTCTTTCTCTTTTTGACGGATCGACACTCTCGAGTGTAATACGCGGACGAGTTCAACTCGTTGAATTCTCACGTCATATATGAATAATAAACAAAGAGGGAAGAACTTTAGTACATTTGAGAAACAGCGCTACAAGACACGAGCAATTGCAATACATTTAACTTGAAATTAGAAGAAAACGAAATTTTATCACACAACCGGTGTAAGGATTTTGATCGACATCTGCTCAGAGTGTTCGAGACAAAATTTTCCTGCGTTTCAACGAAGTTACACGATCCCGTCGAATCCGACACTCCATGCATTGAAAACCAAATTTCTCGCGGGTTTCGCTTCGCATTCGGCCAACACCGTTGGGAAGCGTCGGAATTTTTATATTTCAAATATATATTTGAAATACGAGCAGCGTGCGGACCGACGAAGGGTCGTACCTTATCAGCTCGGACGGGTCATTCGAGCGAGAGAATATCGAAATATTGCGCATCGAGTCGTGCACGAGATCGGGCTTTGCCATCGGCGTAGAATATAACGAGTCTCCCGTCGACTGCTCTGTGGAAATTACATTTTCGTTTTGAAATTCGATGGTGTTTCGAGTTTACCCCCGTACCGGCTCGCTCTCGGTACATCGACCATACGGATTGCATAATTGCGCTCCTCTATTACGTACAGGTTTTTGCTGAAACCGACCGTTATTGGATTTTTCGATTGATTCCAGGTCGGTCGTTCCGCGGACAACCCGTGTAATTTCGTATATCATAATCAACGACCTGTCCTGTGTGTTACACGATTTCAACTTACACAGGATTCAGCCGCAAATCTCTTTAAAATTTTATTCCATCTTTCCGTGTGTGATATTACGACGTCGATTTTTATGCGATTTATAACCGAGAGGTTAAATGATCAAAATATTCTTTCTGCGCCAAGGAATTATATTTTCCCCGGCACATTTTCACTACGAATAATTTTAATCAAGTTCAAAATAACTTTAAAGGTACAAATTAACGTAGGAGATAAAAAGGAAATAAAATGTAAGGCAGCGAAACAACGATCGGTGTAGGGGATTGAAACGTTAAAGTGCTCGAATCGATACGAGTCTTTGTGGCACAAGGAGGCGAGCACACATTCTCAGAGCAGGCTCGGGATTACGAGATATAACTCGATTACAGAACCTCGAGCATCCTTTATATTTCACTAGCCTGTTTTCTTTTTCCTCCTGCTGAAGCACGCTTACGACGGGTTAATTTTCTCCCTTTCATCGATCGCCTCTGTCGCCTCTACGATCTCGGACACGCCGACGATGAAAAATTTAAGATGCAAACGTATCATTTGTATTTATACTTGCATCTATTGAACGCAGACGTATCATTTGTATTTATACTTGCATCTATTGAAAAACGGAGAGAGAAAATCAAGTCATCGATATATTATTATATCGCGGTGTTAGTTCAACTCACCTCGAAGCAGCGTGAAATTCATGGCACCGCAAGCAAATTTCCAACACACTACCATCCACTACCCTCCCTTCGGTTATCTAAAATGACAATCTAGACGGAGAAATTCCGGATATAATATCATCGCAGAGATTGTGGGTTGCATTTGAGCACCGCTGCGGCAAATCAGCATGACAAAGAATATGGAAGGAACGATGTAGCGCAGCAGCTCAAGCCTCAGAGGCTCGGTGTACGAGCAAAGGGGTGATGTGTGGCCAGCAAAATCTGTCACCCGGATGTCAATCAATATTTCGAGGGGTTCCAGTAGGCCGCCGCCCCCTAACCCCCTTTTCTGGCTTTCCCTTATTCGAAACCCTCCCTGTCGTGTACCCACTGTGTACGCTCTGGTCTCCCGACGCGTACGCTCGTATGCCGCGTAGATCAACCGACCGAAGCGTGGCGCCGCGCGCGACGTTCGTATTTCGCAAACCCCTGGCCGGTGATTAATTTCCCACTAGGAAATTAATCAGATGGAAAGAATTCGCGGTGCGTGGACGCGACGTGCAATGATCCGCGCCAACAGATGGGAAGACAGCGGCAGATTAAAGCGTGGCGACGCTCGCCTCCTTAATTTACGACGCCTACGTTCGCCATTAGGGCTGTTTCATAAATCACGACAGGTCGCCGTTCCTCGAATATCGGGTTAACGCTGGTTCATCTGTTATTTACGATCACCGCGTTTCTCCGCGTTTCGCATGTAACTCGGTTTATCTTGTTTCTGCCCCGTGATCGACCGCGAGGAAAAGGGTTGATTCTTCTGTAACGAGAAACACAACGACTCATCACCGTTCATTCATGGCAGCTGGTTCTCTCGCTTTTCGTCCTTGCCCGATCTTGCACTCACCCTCGTGAAACGACAAAAAAAGGAACCTCTAGGTATATATGTATTTAAGACGGGCCGAAGAAGTTGTACCCCGTCGTCGTCGTCGTCGTCGTCGTCCAATTTGTCTGCCTCGAGAAAGATCGATTTCTCTTGCTCGCTACGAACGATCATCGACCTCGTAAACGAACTACCCTCCGACTGGCCCCTCGAGGAACCTCTTTGAACCATCGACCAACGTGTCGACGAACGAACGTCGGTCTATCGATCAACCGGTGCGTTGAACGCTCTCGAGGCGAGCGTGCACCGAATAATTGCGACACAGATGTTACGGGCGTTTCGAGCAAAGCGGAGAAAGCGACGCTCGAAGAAAGGGGGTTGGGTCTCCAGCGTAGTCGGTAATTTTCAAATTATATATACACACACACACACATGTATATAATATAACACACAGAGACAGAGTGAGAGAGTGGAACCCTATGCTCGACACTGTGCCACCCCTCGACGTCATCTCTCTTCTCTCTCTCTCTCTCTCGTACCGCTTCGACATCGTCATAACCGTTAACGTTATCTGCAGAGAATATTGAGAGCGAGGGGAAGGGGGGCCTGGATGAGCGGCTCCACCACCATAGGGAGGAACACGCGGCTCGTGTACATCGTGCATCGTCCCTCAAAATAGAGTTACAAACTGTAACTACGTTTCGGTGCATTACTGGCGCGTTGGGTACTGGCGCGTCCGGGGGTTGCAGCCGACCCGATGGCTCCGTTGGAATTCGCGGGGGCGCTTGCCATGCGAATCGATCGCGGTTACCATGCTTTTCACTGGAAAAGGGGGGGTACGCAGGCCGTGCGCGCGCTAAGCTCGAGAGAGAGCCCTAGGCTTCGACAGATCGTCGCTTCATCAGCCACTTTAAAATTTAAATGGACCTTTTGCCGCGATTCCTGGCCTAACAGCGTGCGTATATTACCTTCCCTTTGCCACCGGCGTCATCGCCAAGAAAGACAATACGCGTCGACCTCCCCTTCCCCTCCCCCACTTTCCCACGATGAAAGTACAAAGTTACGAATCCGAATCGGCTCTGTTCCTCGTTAGTTTCGAATTTATGCAATATTCATCTAGCACACCCTTTCCTCGTCGCTCCGCCGAGGTTTTCTTCGTCGGCTCGCGCGCCGCGTTCAAATTGATCGTATTAATGTCTCTGTTGGATGCCGAAGCTGTTGGACGAGGTCGCGAAGAATTCCTCGCTTCGAGAATGCAAGCGGATTTTGCATTTAACCGAGCTCCTCTCGTCGGGGTTAATTTTCTCACATTTCGCATTTACAGTTCCTTCTTCCACTTTTCCGCCTTCTCTTCACCGCGTTTTAACGCGGCATTCGCAAATTTCCGCGTTTCGTTTGAAGTACACTGCTCGAAACAATTAGGCAAAACAATTTGCAACTTCGCTGCACCAGCAACGTTCTAAAAAGAAAAAAGAAAACATAGCAACTCTATCTAAATTCATCCTACTCGGCACGCACGTTCTTGACAAATTGAAAGCAAAGAGGATTGCAACGCTGAACAGGTCGTTGTATAAGCAAATTCCAGTGGTGTATCTGCCGATCGAGCGATCTCTTTCTCCTCGAATCCGTTCGCTCGCCCCACATTTCGGCAACATCCACGCTCGTAGTTTTAGGTTACCATTCTCTCGTGTAAGAGGATTAAGATATTACTCGAGCGTGGCGGCGTGCAAGCGTCATGAAAACACGAGGCTTTAACACGCTTTATTCGCTTCGTGAAAATTCACGTCTGAAAGTGCAACCCCCATCCGTGGCTCCCTCTCGTGTCTGAGGGTTTACGCCGCGCGGAAAAGAGGGTTGGCGAGCATAAAATCGCTCGTGTACACGCGCGTGCATACACCTACTCGCGCCCTTCGTATTCCTTCTTCATCCCCGACTTCGCGAAACGGATTTCCTACTCTTCCACACGCCATGCTACGCATTTATTGAAAATGTTTCTAACGATTTTAGCCCCGAGGCTTCCTTCCCGATGTCGTCGGCTTTCCCACATATCGGAACGGATCGGTGGAAAACATTTCTGCGAGTGAGAGAGAGATGCGGATTAAAACTTTCCATCTTGGAAATGGATCCGTTGGAGATTAATTCGCGTACTCGTCCTTACGACCATTTTAATATTTATTTAGAATAATGTTTTGATATTATATTTATGGTATAAGTTTGGCAAATCTATTCAATCGCAGAAATAACCAATAGCACGATCAAAATAAAATAGGAGCAATGTAATCGTTCCGATCTCGATAAAAACGAACTACGATTCACTCTCCCCACTTGTAAAAAAAAAAGAGATAGCAACAAATTCGTAAAATGACGGAGAACCATTTCTCAAGTACGATCTCGGATAAACAAGCAAAACCACGCAGTAAAAGTTACGGATATACAGGAGAATGGAATCGTATTGCATTCGAGGCGGAAACCAACGAGTCGAGTGGGTGTTCCGTTTATCCATCTCTTCCCGCGGATACATTAAATTCCCACACTGATACGCGTTTCGGTGGGAAACAACGCCGTTAAAGGATACGTCGACTACGGCACAAAGACAACGACGTCAATGACTAAGACAACGACAACGACAACGACAACGACAACGACGGCGACGGCGACGGGGACGACGACGACGACGACGACGACGATGGCGGTACTTTGAGGGCGCGGAGTGCCGCACTCGACGTGTCATACGGCGCTCTCTAACACTGGCGTAGTGCCGTCTCGAACTATTTGGACGTTTCTTTGTCTCTCTCGTCGATCTCTCGGGAATTTTTCACGGCTGGGCGGAATGTTCGTGTTTATCCCTCGAGACGTATCGATGTGTCCCAGCAACGAATCGCCGCGATTCGTTTTCGCCTGCATTCCGCTGCGAAACTTGCGAAAAATCCTCGCTCGTAACGTTCCATTACCTCTCACAGATTTTCACATACTTTCGAAAGGAAGAGAGAGGTAAATGACAAAGCAAGAGTTGGGGAGGGGGGGAAGGGAACGATAGAAGAAGAAGAAGATGGACGAAGAAGTCATTGGAAGTTACGCCAATGGCGCGCTAGCGGCGTCGACGACGGGGGTGAATTCCCCTCTTCTCCTGCAGCCCCTTCTCTTCTTCTTTCCTTAGCACTGCCACCCTTGGCTGCTGCCCCCGCCGAGCCCGGCACAGGGCACAGTCCTACTACTTTGATCGCCACTCAAACATTTTTGCTACCCACCCCCCGGTAGCTGGCTGCTACTGCTGCCATTGCTAGCTTCTGCCGTTGCAGGGACGCCTGCAACCGGGGAACCGGTGCTCGTCGCGCGTTCCTTGCCACCAACTAATTACAGTGTGGATCAAAGAATTCATCGACGCGGCTTTCTTTCGCCTGTGCGTACGCGTTTGTGTGCGTGCATGCGCCGATGCCGCGGCAAAAGAATGGCGCAAGAAGGGCGCGAAAGGGTGAGAGTCAGCCCAAGAGAGAGAGAGAGAGAGTGAGAGAGAGAGCCCGGTGGACCCTTGCACCCGATGCATACGCACCGTCTTCCCGCGCGCTTCGTACGTCCAAGTAGCTGCGGACACTTTGTCGCGAAGTTTCGGAAACGACAACACCGAAAGCTGCAGCTCCTCTGTATGCATCACTTGTAAATGGATTGAATTTTTATGCCTTTGCGTAAGAGCTAAATTTTTCACGCAAAGATATATACATGACCGCGGTACACTAGCTTTTGTACTCTTGTTGAAGCTTGCAATTCCGAAGAACTCAAAATAAACGCACGTACGTTCCAAACATACCGCGGTACACAAAAGTTGCAATTTCAAAGAGAAGCAACAAAGGAATAATTCGTGGGAAATGCAAAGCCGAGAATTCCTCTCTCGGTTAATAGCGAAACGGAAATTGCGATGTCGGTAAACATCGGATTAGGTCAGCGCGGAGTGGAACTGGCACGCTGGAGGACCTGGTCGCTGGCGGAGAATAAAGCCTGAACGTTGCAGCGTTCGCTCGACAAACGTTTTTCTCTACCTATTCTCTCGTTGCGCTTCAGATTCGTCCCGCGAGACATTGACGAGCAATTAACAATACCAGCGGCGTATAAATCTGTCACGCGATTCGTACGCGGAAACACGCCGCTGATAAAGACTCCGGCCAAACTGTTCACTCGACGATGAGTTTGGGATGGTTAGTTTGGGAACGAGGACATTTCAAATTGCTAAACAGTAGCGAAAGAGAGAGAGAGAGAGAAAGAGAGTGTGTGCGATTTTCAAGAAAATCGCCACTAACATGTACATGCGTGATTGATTAATTCTAGGGTGTTCAACCTTTTAGATCTTCCGGGCCTGATTGGCCAACAAAAATTTGTTGCATTTGGGCGGCACATAGTTTACATATTTTTTTGTTAGTTCAATGTAAGCTATTATTATTTACTAGGATATTAAAACAACTTTGACACGAATTGAAAAAATATGAAAATTTTTAACGAGAACACTGAGCTTATTTTTTACATACCAGTTCATCAATATCTGGTTTGATACGAACAATATTTTCAAAATTTTATTTTTGTATGCTTTGTATGGGGGAAAAAATCTGTTTGCAGATATAAGTACTCCCCAAAAGGGACATTGTAAACATCCGTGGTGAAAATTATTCAAAATATTCAAAAAATAAAATTCTTATTCCATTACTCCAATTCTGATTATACACCGTGGGTCGTGGAAATAGGATTCGCAGGTTCGTTCGATGGTTGCAAGTCGGGAAATCAGGCGATCGCAAACGAATACTCGATCGCAAGGATGATTTATTCACGCACGGATATCTGTTCGTCGGGCACGTGTTCGTGGGAGAAAAAAGAGGAAAATGCGTCGTCCGTTCCGCGAGATCGACATCATGGAATCAATTCGCGTGGCCAAACACGAAACGCGTTATTTCCGACTACGTGACGCTTCCGCGCTGGTCGCGAGTCTGTTCAATCCCAACCGAATGAACATCTCCGACTGATTGTCAAACTTTTAGATGCGTTAGGTATTAATGTCACACGAGATGTACGATCGTTTCGAGAGTAGACTGGCAAAAGTGTCGGTTAGTTTCTGCTGCGTAGGTCCGCGAGCTCATTTGCCAGCGGCTAAAACCGATGCTTCAGATGCTGTTTCAGCAATTTTCACCCGCAATTGGATAGACGACGAGTCCTACCGTACGTGGAAGTTACGCGTGATTTCGTGTCACTGACGAGCGAAACAGATGTGAATCGAATGAAATCGAAGAATCGTGGGATCGTCTGCGATGTTTAGGAACAACTGGTCAATGAGGAGTGAGAGCTATTGGAAAATCCGTAAAATTTTCCTGATTAACGACGAATTGGTCATTGCGACTGTTCTGGCAGGCTGTCGTGAATGTGAAAGCACGAAATGATTTATCGTCGCGTTGCGACGCGAGGGTTGTCTGTTTTTATGTTTAATGGAATGTTTGGATCAGGGGGGATTCGAAGTTTCACGCTGTTTAAGCCTTTCGTTTTAACTTGCTGCATTTTTCAAACGTGAATACCTGCAATTGCAGATCGTGGAATATTTGTTTATTTCTCTATTCTTTGAATATGCATCTAGTCAAATTTCTTGACTAGGTTCGATAAGTAAGGTTTCATGAACGAAGATTCGTATATTAATCTCAAATTTCTGTTTCGACTGGTACAAATGACACCTCACTCTGTCTGCCTCTGTCGCGAATTCGAATTTCAATTCCTCGTGGCATTGTCAAACGCATAGAGGAATGTACGAAAGACAAATGTTGCAAATCAAACTGTATATGGTAACGTATCGCAGCCAATGCACTATCGGCGGTCATAAATAAAACGAAACACTCGCATCTCCATCGCAGTTAATTTGTAAACGTTAGCCACACGATCCACCACTGTTGCAACGTTACGACTGTTCTGTTCTTTCACTCTGCTGTGAACTGATTAAAATTCGCCGAATATTTCAACTACAATATAATCTGCAATGGATATTTTTTTGGATATTTTTCTACAGTGGTACGTGTCCACCTCGAGACACATCTCAGGACAGAAAATTCGCTCGTCGAGTCAAATTCGAAAAGTCATCGTACGACGAATCATCTCGTGATCTGACGCGTCACCTCGAGAAATTTTCCTCTCACGGTTCTTCTCTCACGATCGTCCAGAGGGACATCGTTCTCAGATCGGGGCTGGATCGCGAGATCCGTCGAAAAAGAAACGCAAAAAAGAGGCGACGTCGGTGACAGGCGACAGAAAAGGGGGAGAATACGCTTTTTTTCTCGGCCCCTTCGGTTTCTTAGAGGCGACGCGACGCGAAGCAGCGAACGTCTTCAGCCTCGATTCGCTTCGATCGCTTCGACTCGAAGCTTTTTTCCCCCGGCCGCGTTCTCGTTTCCGACGCTTGTTCCATCGAAACGCCATCGCTCGATCTCTGACAAGAGAGGCAAACAGAGCGGAGAAGAGAGGAGATGAGAAGCGCGGCCCTCGGGAAATTTTCGAATCGCAGCGAGCCGAGGAAATGAAACGCCTCTCATGGAAAATTGTGCCACGCGACGACGTCTCTGAGACCTGTCCGATTCGGCCGTAACGAACGGCTACTTTTGACAAGAAATAGTTGGCGATGGAAATAGTTCCGCGTAAATCAACGNTACGATGGTTCTTAATTATTCAGTTTCATTCTACTGATGAATTAAAAGTTCTTTAACTACCTGGTTTTTTTTAGTTTTTTTTTTTTTTTTTTATAATTTTGTCTATGATATATCGAAGGAATTACTGAAATTCTCCCTATAAATAAATGTTTGCAGAGCACTTTCAGAGAACTATTATTAACTTAGTGTCAGCACCGAGTTAATATTGTCAAGCCTGGTTGCTCATTCAGCAATATGTAGTATTCGTCTTCTTTTTATATACTATCATCAATCTAACACGTAAACGTCATTTTTGAGATCCAATTATTGAATATCGCAAACTCATCCTCCGTCAAAGGAATTATCCATGCTCCTGCTCTTCTTTGTCGATCAATCGATTTGACAAATGAATCAAGTCGAACTGCGACGAGCCGCGAGCATGGAAATTTCAAAGAGCTCCAAATACCGCGAGACACCTCCACTGAAAAGGCGAGCCGATTTTTTCGACGATCGGATGCCGGTAATCGTTCAATACGGTTGGCAAGTTTCATCGCACAGAGCGTGCTCGTTGGCCTGCACAGGGCACGAAAAGATATATCGTGGCTGTGAAGCCTTGTCGAGGATGTTTGTGATTCGCTGGTGCTTGTGATTCACGGTGTGTTCCATAGTCGCGGTGTAGCGCGGAGCACTCGACGATCTTTCGTCGACAAAGAGGCTTCGGTCAGCATGGTCCTTCTTGCCACTCGAGTCGCTCTCTATCGCGCTGCGGAACAGTTCGAGTTCGAAAGGAGAGGAAGCAACGCGTGCATAAAGAGAAGCATCGGAGTACGGGGAAGGAGAGAACGGGACGAGCGAGCACAAGGGAGACGAAGAGAGATGGAAAGATTAGAGAGTTTCATCGTAGGCACGCGGAACGGCCACCGCGGCCGATGCAGTCGAAAAAGAGAGAGAGAGAGAGAGAGAGAGAGAGAGAGAGAGTAGGGGACCGAAATCGTAATTGGATTCGAAGAGGAACACGCGAAGTGAGGAAGGGAGGAAGCGAGGCAACGAGGCATAGATGAAGAGAGTGCACGAGCGGAAGGGAGGATCCTCTTCGGCTTCATTGGCCGACCCCGGCGATGTCACAAAGTATAATACGAACTAATTACCCCGTCGTCGGCAAAGCTGTACTCGACTGCCACTCTGGGACAATGAGTGGCCACTTCCGCGATGTTTTCTGCGTACGCGGCATCGGAAGCAAAGGCTTCTCGCGGTACGGCCGCGAAAGAAACGCGGCTACGGGTGGGAGGAACACACCTCGCAAAGAGAGCAAGAGAGAGAGAGAGAGAGAGAGAGAGAGAAGGGGGTGACGAAGAAAGGCAAAGATGAAAAAGAACGAAACGCAACGACAGGCAGGGATACCGGCAAGAGAGACAAAGACAGAGAGAGGAAGAAGAGCTTCTTTTTGGTTGATTAGCCCTCGCGACGTGGAAGATAGCGAGCCAGAGCGGAGTACGCCTATCGCGACGCGTCGTCACAAAGCCCAGCCGCGCTCCGACTCTCTCCAGCAAAGAAACCGCGGAAGGATAAATCAAAGCAGGTACCATCCAACGTTCACGATGACCATCGTGCGAATCTCCGCGGGAAAAAATACTGGTAATTAGCCCCTTAAGCATCCGTGCCACCCATCGCGCGTATCCCGCGGTTAACTCCCACTGCCATCCCTATATATCGCCATCACCATCGGCGTATCGTCATCAACGCGGTACCCGTAACCGACCCTCCCCTCTTCCTCCCTTCCCTCCTCCCGCCGGAGGCATCGGCCAAAGTCCCTCTTTGTAAAACAGAGTGCCACAGCAGTTCGACGACATTATCGTTGCGTACTTGGCGTACGTGGTACGTGGGTGGAGAGAGTCGGGACCTATTTCCCTCCCTATGGCTGGCTGGCTGACTGGCTGGCTGGCTGGCTGGCTGGCTTGGTGCACACCGTGTCACATGCATGCCCTACCGACGCCATACTCGCGCGTTTTGGTCCCCTACGAAGCGAGTGGGTACGTGGCTGATGGAACGACCAGGCTAAGGGGGATCGACGGGGGCGTGTAGCCGAGGAAACTTCAAAGCTCCCGAAACGATTGTTCGGCAACGCTCCCGCGTGTTCCTCGTGTGTACCTCGAGAGCACCGGGGCGTTTCGAGGAGGGGGTAAAGTACCCACGAATATACACCTACCCCTTTGATTACCTCGGCGGTGTACTCTCCTTGGTCTTCTTTTTTTTTTTCTTCTTCTTCTTCGAGCTTCGACAAAAAGGAAGAAAAAAGAAAAAAAAGAAAGGAAAGAGTCGAGTGAGACAGAGAGAGAGAGAGAGAGAGAAAGAGAGGAGGTAAAAATAGAGAGGCGGGAGAGAAAACGCGAAGGAGAGACCATAAAGTTGCCGGTCGTGTACGGATGGAAAGGGCGAGCCTCTCGTGCCGAGCGGGAGCGGATAAAGAAAGAGGAAAAAAGGGCTGGACGAGGACCGTCACCGAGATGAAGAACAAGATGCTCCACATGATGCATCTAGCCAGAAGGGCCGCTCACGTGTATGCACCGCCGTTGATGCGCTGCTACGCGTGGCCCCGCGAGAAAAAGCTTCCCGCTGGAAGAAGATCCGCTCGTTTTTACGAGCTCTCTCCAACGTTTGACACGTGTATCACGGCACAGGTACAAAGTAAGAGGCCGCTGGCCTCGTGATAATTAATCCGCTGTATCAAAGATCCTTCAGATCGCTTTAAGATCCATTTGTCGTACAACGGAACGAACCGTGTTACTCTGAGCCGCTGCTATGAGTCGTCCATGTCTTCAATCAAAATTCCTCGTTATTTGCATGTAGATCGTTGACGTGGCAAAACAATTTGAGCAAAGTACTCGACTCTTGGACGTAGACACGAAAGCAGATGAATTCCGCTCGATGAATTTAAAACGGGTAACTTGCAAAACTTGCAAAACTTGCAAAACTTACCGACCGATCAAGATTAATCTTGACGAATCTGTTTGCCGTACGACAAAGTATACAAGATATACACCGATGCATTATTCATAAGACCGTTTCGATTCGGCGGATAATCGCCAGCCAGTGTTCCGCCGTAACGGAGGCAGTAACGAGCTTTCAATGCAACGTATTCCCTTCCGCGCAGCTTATTAATTTCACGCGCGAATTTTTACGACAATGGGCGTCCGTCGTGCGAGAAGCAAGTCGATGCAAACCGCGCCGGCCACTGTTCCAGGACACAATGGTCACGTACGACTTCAATGCCGATTCACGAGCTATTCATCAGGGTGCATCGCGCGCGAGTATGGCTTATCTCGTTCCTCGTCCCTCGTTCCTACCATAACGGCAGTCTAGCCGCGCGATGCAACGACTTGTGCCATTGTGCTTGCCGGCTCACGCGACCGAGTCGAAACGCTCGCGATACCAGCGCACGCCGAAGGGAACCCAGGAAGCATTTACAGGCATTTAATCGCATCGCCGAACGAGAATGCTCGATGGACGATCGTAAATAAGCGTCGCGGTCCCTTCGTCACCCCTCGTCGACGTGTCTTACTTTGTTACGTGTATACTTTATTTTTATTCTTCAACGCTGTTCGGGGCCACTTACCACCCTCAGAACACACAACAGGGTGACTTGAAGTTATAGCAGCGAAGAAAGTTTAGAATTGATAAAGCACCGAGAGTAATTTTTCTATTGGATCACTTTTTCTACCGAGCAATCGCCGTCCGTGCTAAAGTCCGTGTTTTAATTTGCAAAGGTATTTTTTTGAAGGAACGGCGAGGCTGCTTTGATTGCAACGAGAAATTACAAAACTCGTGATAACGAAGTATCGACGACTCAATTGTATTTATATTGAAATTAAAGGTAGGTGGGAGCATTTATCCATAAATGATTCTGTTCGTCGACTCGATGGCGGCAAGATTCGCATGCCACTTGACGAGCTGGTTTACTCGCAACAATTCGCGTTGTTGTTCCGCTTGGCAAATAACGAAAAATTAATTCGTTCGCTCGTCGATATTCGTACGACTCGGTACGAACCGACGAACCTTTTGCTCGTCGTGGAACAACAACTGTCTGCATGGAGTGTGAAATTTTTCGTCTCCTTTTTTCCAATTGTGAAATCGCTCGTTCGAAAATCGCGTTCTTCGTCTTTCCGTCACGTTTCTTTTTTCTTTTTATTTTCAGCGAGTAACGACTAAACAATGTTGTGATATTTGAACATATTCGAACAAACGCGATTAAAAAGAGACTTGCGTATCAAGTTTCGATCTCGAGTAATTCTTGCAACTCCTGCGTATATCGTGCACGCTTTTGCAATTGAAATTTTCCAGAAGCGGTATATACATAGGCGCGTAAATAATAGATTCCTCGTACGCTCGTAGCCACTCCTTCGCCACTAAATTTTCACGTATTCTCCTTTATGAAACGTGTACGTCGATCGCTGATGCATCGCTGATGCGATATCGTATCAACGTCGATAGGTGTGGCGGGCAATATTGACTCCTATTCTCTGCGATTAATTCGTTGATATTAATCGCTGACGCAACGTTACGTTCGTTCGCGGCCAGGTGGACTAATTACCGTTAGAAGAAAATTTGCGCTCAACCGTGCTAAGTAAAGGAGAAGCGAGACATTTACTGAAACACACCAGGGGAAGAAGAAAAGTCGAAGAATATCTGGGTTAATTGCAGAAACTTGTAGCTCGCTGCTTCAGGATTTCCATAAAATTACGTATCACGAGCGCGGCCACGAGAAATACTTGGCATTTAAACGAACGGGAGCGAGTTCACCCTCCCAGGTTCATTTCCTCTGGTTACTTTTCTCGCGTGATTCGGCCTCGGGTTCGCTTCGCGGAGAGATACCTCAAGCTAAGTAGCCGTTTCGACGGTATAACTCATTTGGTATCAGGCCTCGGACACGTTTCCCTTCGACCCATGCCCCCACGCCATACTATCGCTGAGAATTACGAGCGTCATTACCATTAGTCGCGGTAATATAGTAGACGCTCTTGCGTCTCTAAACAGATACCGAGCTCCGAGTTCCAAGAGGGTTCTCCTCACTCTCTCTCTCTCTCTCTCTCTCTCTCTCTAGCATAAGCATAGTTGGTCGGCCAGTGTCTTCCGACGTTGAAAGGAATGCCACCACCGCTTATCGCATTGAATGGAAGCCGACGTGCCGCGTCGAAATATTACGCGCCATCGCTGAAGAATTGACTCGATTCGGTTAATGCTCCGATCAGACGATTTCCTCGCAGGTATATCTCTATACGCCGAGAGCCAGGCCAGCTTCATGCAAGTTGGAGATTCTCCTCCAAAGGAAAGAAAATCGTTCTCTCTTCGCAGACTAACGACGAACGAAGAGCCTTTCTGAAGAGTGGATTAATTTATTGTAGACGACGAAACTTCCGATCTCGCCGAGTTTTTTACGTAAAATTCTCAAACCAACGAGACGGCGGTTCGGTGGGCATCCACTTAATCCCCAGTCGCAAAAACTATACGCACCGCGTTTACAATGCTCCTCTATCCAGCGAATTATCACGTGCTTAATTGCGGTAGCCGTCGTCGGCGGCGGGAATGAAACGGTAGCGCGACGTAAGAAGACACGCGGCGTGCTCGAACAAACGTATCCATCCAGCGTAAATGTTTGCGATTGC
>NIPQ01108213.1:0-15908 GCA_002806875.1 Lepidotrigona ventralis hoosana | reverse complement strand
TGAAAAGGAGAATGCCGATTACGATGCAGATGATGAAGAAGTTGTTAATAAATCTGATACACAATTGATGCCACCACCCCCAATTCCTGAAGAAAAGGAAGCGCTCACTGCAGAAGAAGTTGAAGCTGCGCGTCAGCGTAAATTAGAAACCCCTCTTGCTTCTATGTTACCATCAAAATATGCCAATGTTGATGTTACTGAATTATTCCCTGATTTTCGAGCTAATAAAGTTTTAAGGTTCTCAAGATTATTTGGTCCGGGAAAACCTAGTAGTCTTCCACAAATATGGAGAGGTGTTAAAAAAAGACGCAAGAAGAAAAGGCATCACGATGTTAGAGATTCTGATTCTGGTTCTGATCAAGAGGAAAAAAAACAAAAGTTCAAAGTATTACAAATATATAAATAGTGTTTCTCTTTTAGAGTAATGATATATTATTAATTAAATATTTACATATTATATATTAGGGTTATATTATTATATTATTTATATATTAGGGTTGGGTGATGCAATATGGTCCAGATCCAACGGCAGATATATGTCGTTCTGATGATGAAACAAAATTGTTAATGCCAATAGAAGATAAAGAGCAAATTGACAAAACAGGTGACATTGGAGAAAATGGAGATATGGGACCAAAAGTTGCTGATTGGAGGTTTGGTCCTGCACAGCTTTGGTATGATATGCTTCAAGTACCAGAAACTGGGGATGGTTTTAACTATGGATTTAAACTTGTTGACAAGGTATTTAATTTGTGTATGTGTAAAATATTAATACATCATTTGGAAAATATAATTTAATGTTCCTAAAAATCAGTTTATCATAGATAATGCTGTTATTATATTTCTAATAGCTAGACGAACAAAACAATAATGACAATAAAGATAATAAAGATGATAAAGATATCCATGAGGAATTTTCTGATGATGCGTTTTTAATGGTATCACAATTACACTGGGAAGATGATGTTATATGGAATGGTGATGACATAAAGCATAAGGTACGTAATATTTTAGTGTGAGATGTTCTTAATTATATATTCGTATAAAGTAATAAGTAAGAATATGAATACTTTGAAAGGTATTACAGAAATTAAATAGCAAAAATAATGCGGCTGGATGGGTACCATCCAGTGGAAACAGAACTGCTCAGGCATTTAGTCAACCAGGCAAAGGAGCACCTGTACCAGTTGCATCAAATGTTCGATTAGCTACTTCGCAAATTACAACTCCATTACACATGCAATCTCAGAAAACTAAATTGTAAGAAAAGTATCCTATCTGTTAATGCTATGAAAAAATTACTGCGTATATAATTCTTTTATTATATTTCAATAATTCCATTTTTATTTTCAATAGGAACATGAACAAAGGAAATCAACAACAAAATCGGGAAGAAAATTACGATGACACTTGGTATTCTATTTTTCCTGTAGAAAATGAAGAATTGGTGTATGGACTTTGGGAAGAAGAAGTGATTTGGGATCCTGAATATATGAAAAAGATTCCAAAACCTAAAATTCTTACCTTGGATCCAAACGATGAGAATATTGTTCTTGGTATTCCTGATGATATCGATCCAGCATTAATTCATAAAGATAATGGACCTCAACCGAAAGTGAAAATACCTCATCCTCATGTGAAAAAGAGCAAATTATTATTAGGAAAAGCTGGAGTGATTAATGTTTTAGAAGAAGATACGCCACCTCCACCACCAAAATCACCTGATAGAGATCCATTTAATATTTCAAATGATACGTAAGTTAATTTAATAATGGTTTTAATTTTTACAAAAATAAAAAAATATTCTGTTATAACATATTTTATTTTCGGTATTAGATATTATATGCCGCGATCATCAGAAACGACATTGAGATTAAAAGTTGGAGGTGGAAATTTGATACAGCACAGTACACCGGTAGTAGAATTACGTGTTCCTTTTGTTCAAACTCATATGGGTCCAATGCGACTTCGAAATTTCCATAGACCACCCTTAAGAAGATTTAGTCATGGACCACTTGCTCATCCTGGTCCGCATTCTGTTTTACCATTAGTAAAACATATCAAAAAGAAAGCCAAAGTATGTATCATTTTTTATGACTTTTGTTTGTTAAATAAGTAAAAATTAAACAATATTTACACATTAGCAAAGAGAACAAGAAAGAATTGCATCTGGCGGAGGTGATGTCTTTTTTATGAGAACTCCTGAGGATTTAACTGGGAAAGATGGTGAATTAGTACTTATCGAATTTTCTGAAGAGCATCCTCCTCTGACGAATCAAGTAGGAATGTGTTCCAAGGTGAAAAATTATTACAAAAGAAAGGCAGGGAAAGATCAAGGACCACCGAAATACAAATACGGAGAAACTGCTTATGCTCATACNAAGGACCACCGAAATACAAATACGGAGAAACTGCTTATGCTCATACTAGTCCATTCCTTGGAATTCTTACACCTGGCCAAAGCATACAAGCAGTTGAAAACAATATGTACAGAGCACCAATTTATGAACACAAAATTCCAGAAACAGATTTCTTAGTTATTAGAACAAGGTATTTTGATAACATTCTCTTTTACTTATATGAGAAATGTATTATAGTATTAATAAATTCGTTTTCCACGTATAGACAACAATATTACATCAGAGAAATGGATGCTTTATTTGTTGCTGGTCAGGAGTGTCCATTATATGAAGTTCCAGGTCCTAATTCAAAGAGAGCTAATAATTTTGTGAGAGACTTTTTACAAGTATTTATATATAGATTATTTTGGAAATCTAGAGACACACCTCGACGTATTAAAATGGACGATATTAAAAAAGCATTTCCCTCGCACAGCGAAAGTAGTATTAGAAAACGTTTAAAACTATGCGCTGATTTTAAAAGAACAGGTATTTATTATTGTACAATTTATTAATATTGTGCAAATTTTTCAAATCATTTTATTATAGATCTGACAAATGTTCAACTTTTTTATGTTGGTTGTAGGCATGGATTCAAATTGGTGGGTTATAAAACCCGACTTTAGATTGCCAACCGAAGAAGAAATTCGAGCGATGGTGTCTCCCGAGCAATGTTGTGCTTATTTTAGTATGATTGCAGCCGAGCAAAGATTAAAAGATGCTGGTTATGGTGAAAAATTCCTATTTACTCCTCAAGATGACGATGACGAAGAAATGCAATTAAAAATGGACGATGAAGTGAAAGTTGCGCCTTGGAATACGACACGAGCGTACATTCAAGCTATGAAAGGAAAATGCTTATTACAGTTGGCAGGACCAGCTGATCCTACAGGTTGTGGTGAAGGATTTTCTTACGTTCGAGTACCAAATAAACCTACGATTAGTAAAGTAAGAATTTAATACATATTCTACTATCATACTTTTTTGTGTATATGTCTTATATTTTAAATTATTCGTTTTATAATTCAATTTCAATTAGGAAGAACAAGAAGCTCAACCAAAGAGAACTGTAACTGGAACTGATGCCGACTTAAGAAGATTATCCTTAAATAACGCAAAAGCATTACTTCGAAAATTTGGCGTACCTGAAGAAGAAATTAAAAAATTATCACGATGGGAAGTAATCGATGTTGTTAGAACTCTATCAACAGAAAAAGCTAAAGCCGGAGAGGAAGGTATGACCAAGTTTTCGAGAGGAAATCGATTTTCTATCGCTGAGCATCAAGAAAGATACAAAGAGGAATGTCAAAGAATTTTCGACTTACAAAATCGTGTCTTATCTTCTAACGAAGTTTTGAGTACAGACGAAGGCGAAAGTTCCGAAGAAGATAGTTCTGACATAGAAGAGATGGGTAAAAACATAGAAAACATGCTTTCAAATAAGAAAACCAGTACTCAGCTTTCGCTTGAACGAGAGGAACAACAACGACATGAATTACGAAAGATGTTGATGGGCGAAGTTCAAGAACAAGATAAGAAATCCAAAGAGAAAAAGAAAGATGATGAAGAGGATAGTCCTGTAAATAACTTTAATTCACAACAGGGTAGAGTTCTTAAAATTTATCGAACGTTTAGAAATCCAGAGGGCAGAGAATACACAAGAATAGAATTAGTAAGAAAATCCGCGGTAATAGACACATATATAAAGATTAGAAATTCTAAGGATGAAACGTTTATTAAACAATTTGCAACATTGGACGAGGCGCAAAAAGAAGAAATGAAGAGGGAGAAACGAAGAATACAGGAGCAATTGCGTAGGATTAAACGGAACCAAGAACGTGAACGTATGCTTGGTGGTCCAATGACAGGAAACAATACATCGTCGAGTAATATGTTCGATCGCAGTAGTACCAATACCCCAACCACTACATCCTCAAACAGTATCCTTCCATTCTGTAATTTACCTTTTCAATCTACTTCTCCTGCTTCTAAACATCCTAAAACCGATATATCTCCTTCTAAACGTAAAAAACCTAAACTTAAGCCAGATCTTAAACTGAAATGTGGTGCTTGCGGCAATGTAGGTCATATGCGCACGAATAAAGCTTGTCCTTTATATCAGAATAGTATAACTACAGCGCCGGTGAATGTTGCAATGACGGAGGAACAAGAAGAAGAAATTGAGAAACAACTTAATACGGATGATCAGGATCTCGTTAATGTAGATGGAACGAAAGTGAAATTATCCTCCAAATTAATTAAAGTAATTTATTAAAATAGAAAAAGTAATTTATTAAGAAATTAATACCTGATAAATTTTAATATTAATTTTTTTTTTTTTATAGCATGCTGAGGAAATGAAGAGGCGTACGTTACTCTTGAAAGTGCCTAAGGAGGCAGTAAACTCAAAAAAACGAAGAAGAGCTACTGGAGATGACCATTGTGATTATCTTAAACGACAACAGAGACCTGCTAACAGACGTAGAACAGATCCTGTTGTTGTCATGTCTACAATGCTAGAAAGTATACTTAACGAAATGCGAGATCTACCTGATGTTCAACCTTTCTTGTTTCCTGTTAATGCTAAAGTATGTTTTATTCCTACTAAACTTTTTTTTTATATAAATTAATCATAATTATTTATAACTGGAGAATTTATCTATATATTTCATAAATAGGCTGTTCCTGATTATTATAAAATTATACAAAGACCTATGGATTTACAAACTATACGTGAAAATTTAAGATTAAAGAAATATCAAAGTCGAGAAGAATTTTTGGCTGACGTTAATCAAATTGTTGAAAATTCAACCCTGTATAACGGGTCAAAGAGTTCATTAACAGTGGCAGCTAAGCGTATGCTCGAAACTTGTGTAGAAAGACTCGGAGAGAAGGAAGATCGCTTGATGAGATTAGAAAAAGCAATTAATCCTTTATTAGATGACAATGATCAAGTTGCTCTTACTTTCATCTTAGATAATGTTGTAAATAATAAATTGAAATCTATGACAGAAGCTTGGCCATTTTTGAAGCCAGTTAATAAGAAATTAGTGAAAGATTATTATAATGTTATTAAAAGACCTATGGATTTAGAAACTATATCTAAAAAAGTATCTGGTAAGTTAAATAATAACAACTATAATAGTATTGAATTTCTTCAATTCTTTTTACAAATATTTATACTTGTTTCTTTCAGCACATAAGTACCATAGTCGCCACGAGTTTCTTAGAGACATTGAACAAATTTTGGAAAATTGCACAGTATATAACGGGAAGGAATCTCCATTTACGCAGAAAGCAGAATTGCTAGTGAAAGTTTGTAAAGAGACATTGGACGAGGTAAGTTCAATTTATGAACTTTTTTAAAAAGTTTATTATATTTTAATCTCATATTCATAATTAAATTACTTTGTACACAGTATGATGAACATTTAACACAATTAGAAAATAACATATTATTGGTACAAAAACGAGCAATGGAGCAAGCAGATATTGATCCTTCATGGCTTGGACCAGATGAAGAAAATTATACTATTGTAGAGCCAGAATTTAGAGGGGTATGATATCTACCCATACAAATACATAGATATTTAGTTTTTCCTTATAAGAAATTTCATAAATTACTACGTTATTAATTATTAATTATTATTTACAGAGTCAAACAAGTTCGCCAGAAAATGCATTTGGGAAATCGAATATGGATGATTTTGATTTCGTGGATGTGGAAGGTGATATGGAAGGTGATGGTAGCAGAAGCGTAAATTCGAAAAAGAAAGACGTTCTTGAAGAAGGTGAGAAAGATTTTATAAAATTATTTTTAGTTTTACTGAAATGAGAATGTAATTAATATGTTTCATTATAGATCTACAATTCTCTAGTGAAGATGAATTTGACGAAGTCCCATTTGGTACCGATGAACAATCCGAAAATGCAGAAATGGAAACGCTTGAATTAAATGAAGTTAGGGAAGGTACAGAAAATGAAGTAGTACTAGCGGATGACGATAGTCAACAAGCAGCGGAAGCTATGGTTCAATTAGGTAATGTTGGTTTTTATATGGCGGACCAACAATTGCTTCAACAAGGTAAGTAATTAGAATAAAATACTTTATAAATTCATTTATTATTTTATAATTTCATTAATCAAATTGCATATTTTTTAAATTACAGATGAAAGTATGGATGTTGATCCAAATTACGATCCCTCGGACTTTTTACTAGCTGGCTTACCAGCAAGAGACGAGAAAAGTGAAAATAAAATCCAGGATGATCTTGCTGTTTCTGAAAGCGATGATGATACAGAAAACAATGCGAAACAAAAACAAAAAACACCACAGCAATTATCGCAACCAGAGGAGGATGTTGGTGGTGATCTTTGGTTCTAAAAAAATATTATTTTTTTGAGCAATAATTCTATTTCGTAGTTCTATTCCTTAAATCAAAAGACTTATTACAAAATACAATGAGAGAGACAAAGTAAAATATTTATTTCTTATAGGAATAATTAAATTTCAATATTTGAAATTAATAATATATATATATATATATGTTTTTGTTTAGATATGATCTTGTAAAAAACAAAAACGAACATGCATATCTACAAATATTGTATACATATATGTAAATACATAGTAGGAAATTGTTTTTTAAATATCACGCGTAGTTTATTTTTTACGTACAGTAAATAAATGTATACAAAGATCATCGAATATAAAAAGCTGCAAATTCAGTTATATTTATTTAAAATATAATTCTAACCAAAATTCTGTTTGTAATGTTCCTTTATAATATTAATGTAATAATTCTATATATAATGATTACTGATGAAGAATTGAAAACTAAAATGGACTACATACTTGAAATGTGTACATCTATAGATTTACAATACGATAAAAAAAAAATGCTTAACAATATAGCTAGTGTAACAAAAAGTGCATCACAGAAGCAACTGACAGTTTATGAACCAAATGCCATTATTATATGTATTCTTAAACTCTTTTTTTATTATAATGAAATCGCATGTCAAAATATGTGTAAGTGGAAACGACGAAGAAAATGTCGACTTGCAAAAGAATGTTACATTAGTTTATTACAAGTATACATTCCTGAAAAGTCTAAAGAAATTTTGGAAGCTGTAATTAACGTGATCTATGAAGATAAGCTTTGGGAATTTGAAACATTTTGTTTTGAAATTATGTGTTCTTTATTGGAATATGGTATTAATGCACCGTTAATGATTCATCTTATATTGGATAGAATTGAAACTCTAAATATAAACATACAAGATACAAGAAAAATCATAAGAATATTATACGAATTATTAGATGTTTACAACTGGCCAGATACTCATGAAACAGTAACAGTTATTGAAAGAATCTTAAATCTTTTTTATATTTCTATAACTAGCTCACATGCAACTGTTAATTTTATGCCATACGCAACGTTCAAAAAAGGTTTGGAAGTCTGCATAATTAATATGGTAAAGCATGTATCTAATGATCATCTTCTCATCATAATCCAACATATGTGTTCATGGGTTGTTGAAAAGGGAATGACTGATGAAATTATTTTAGACTTTGGCAGTACACTTGAATACACAGCCTATGTACATGAGGTAACATTATATGAAAAAACGTTAACTCCAAAGATATTTCCATTATTAATGGAAATGATAGCATCGACAAGTAAAATAATCAGTCTATTGGGCAACAGAGTTACTCAGTATTTGCTCGACAGAGAAGAAAACAAAATGAATTTTGATACGCCTAAAATATTTTTCGAAGATATTCAATTTGATCTCACAATAGGTAAATGTTTCAAAGAAGATAAACTATTCTGTAAACTTCACAGAGAAATTTTGCATGATAGCATATTGAAAAGCATCATAAATCATTATACATCACGTATGAATTTAGAAGCTACTTATTGTACGATATGTCTGATTGCTGTAGAAGTGCCATGCGGATTTATAGCAGCAGCCCTAGTTTGCCTTTTAATGAACGTGCAAGATGTAATGTTGAAGCAAACTAAACATCATGTCGAAGTATCTAAGTCGTATCATATACATGCAACAGTGATAGCAGTTATGTCCCTTTTGTGTTGGATTCACAAAGCTAAAGCATTTTATGAGTATATGAACAAAGTAATGATGGAGAGAGCACAGTGGGCTCCGCATTTAAATCCACCTATTCAATCTCAATATAATTTCGCGGCGCATCACATACTTTGGAACAAGCCAGATTTGTTTTTCGTAGATTGGGAAGCTCGTTACGGTTTGTGGAAATGTTTCCGTTTACATGAAACTGATGAAGAGCCGCAGGATACATGATTATTCATCAAAAATCATGATACACAATGTATATTTACGAGACAAAAATTAACATTACACGATCATTCAACATCAAGATTCCACGTGATATTACGAATACATTAATAAACTTAAATTACCGACCTGCTTTCTTTGGCAATTTTTTTTATAATAGATCTGTAATCATAAAATCATTCATATAAATAACTGTCGTCAAAATGGCTGTGTTTCGACATTATACAGCACAATTCACAGTATTACGCATTAAACAAAGCCAATAGAAATTGACAGTGTGCGGCATTGTATTCAATATTTTGTTGCAGTCTGTGTTTTCTAAACGTAAAACAAAGTTGGTACGATCCAGGTTTATTTACAATTAAACAATGTGATAATTTAATCTCAAGTGATTGATATTCGTTCGTCCATCTTACATCATTCTGAACAATTTTTGATTCGCCAAATATTTACGCTTTATTATAACTGTTACATTACAATTTAGAATTAGACATGAATCCTTTGGAAATTGATAGAACATTCATTCGCAATTCCGAAGAAACTGTGGGAAAGTGTTGACAATGAAATTAAATGAATTTTCGAAGTGCAAGACCTGCTGCTGCAGTTATTAAAATTCTTTGTTTACATAACGAACTTCAGTTTTTGTGAATTATTTCCGTCAGATCATCAAATTAAGTTTCAATAAAGGTTAACTTTTTAAATAAATTATAGTGTTTATTGTACCTTCACTGTGTCAGTGTCCTTCGACTGTGTGATAATATTATTTTGTTTCTAGCAAGAAAAAGTTTTGCTATATCTATGATTTAATGTATAAATTTTGTGTACATACTAAGTGAAGTTTTGTCAGTTCTTAGAATAGAATGTAATAGAAATTGCATGAGTTGTAGTACTTATAAGTAATAATTTTTATTACGGATGTTTACTTTTTCAGTTATTCAAACATTTTAAAAGGAACAATGTCTGGAGAACAATTTTCCTTGGTTTGGAACAGTTTTCCAAGAAATTTATCCTCTGGATTATACACATTATTAACTGATGAACAATTAGTCGATGTAACATTAGCTGCTGAGGGTCAGATACTACGTGCTCACAAGTTAATATTGTCAGTTTGCAGTACGTATTTCAGGGAATTGTTCAAGGTACATTTTAACTTGTCTCACGTAATTCATATTTTCTCCATGATGTTAAAGTACTTGTAATGTAGGGAAACTCTTGCAAACATCCAATTGTAATATTAAAAGATGTCAACTACCGTGATCTGTCAGCAATGCTTCACTTTATGTATCAAGGAGAAGTTAACATTAAACAAGAAGACATTGCTGGTTTCTTGAAAGTGGCAGAGACTTTACAAATAAAAGGCTTAACGACAGAAACGGGAGAGGTACGTTCTATTAAGCTTAAGAATCTTAAGAATAAGAATAGAAAATAAATAAAAGGATTATTTTTAATTTACAGAAACTTGGAGAAACATCAACGAAGAATGCAGATAATTTGGATCAAATATTTAATGCAGAAGATAGCAGTATTAATTCTGTCAATTCGGATGCGAATGCTCCTATTTTTGACGAACAAAGACAGTTTATAGAGAAAAACCAACAATGTCAAAAACAATGTGTATTATCGAAAGATGATCTACTTAACAATGAATTTACAGAAAATACTAATGTCAGTGACATGCATTGTCAGCAAGAATCTTCTGATTCAGCTCATAACATGCAAGATGTACAAACTGTAGAAAACAACATTTCTACAAGTGTAGAAGAAGAAGAAGAAGAAGAAGAACCACTAGATTGTACAGCTGATATAAATAATATGGAGTCAAAACATGAACCATTGGATTATACAATTGACGTAGATACAGAAGCAGGATATAAAACATGTTTGCCTAACGAATCGCTTTATAAACCTGAAGAAAATTTACAGACAAAAGGTATTATTTTTACATGTTTTATTAGCTTAATTATTTAAAAGATTATGTAATTAGTAGGCTGATGACTATAAAGACATCATTTGGGCCTGAAAATATTACATTTGCTGAATGAATGAGTACTTCGAAACGAGATGAATAAAATTAGTGAAGAGACTACAGTCACTAGCTGTTGATGCAAAAGATTTGACACACTCAACTTTTTCGTCGATGGATATACAGTTGTACAAATTTCTTTAATAAAATTAATTTTACAACGCAATCAATTATATATCTGCATGCTTATTTACTGGGTGTTTCAAATCTCAATTGCATGCAATTCGATACTTTAGAAAAGCAAATGTTGAAATAAAAAATTTTATATTTTACAGATTACATGCCAGATATGCAATTAGTACCCTACAGTCAGAATACACAAACTCAATCGTTTGGTGAGTCTTTAATTTCCATCTTATAGTTTTATCTGCACTTTCAGTTTTCTGAAATACATTATTTATTTTCACCTCTCTAATAGGTTTAAGTAACATGTCTAGTTTCGAAAGTGAATTTACATACGAAACTGGTTGTCATGGTAAAGGTCGCCGAACTGTTAAAGGTATATCCAACAATAGTTTGCCACTGGAAACAACTTTACGCGTTGTATCTGAATTGGGACCAACTTTGCGTATGGAAAGAGGCAAAGTTATTCGAATGTATTCATGTCCATGGTGTCTTCGTCATTTTACGCGTAAGGAAAATCTTAAATTACATGTTCGATATATTCACGGTCCGCTTGAAAGCCTAACGTGTAGACTTTGCGGTAATAAATATAAAAACAGTAACAGTTTACGTGTACATTCGTATCTGTATCATAACGCCAAACGCGACAAACCTAATAAGTCAATAATAGATGGTGGCGCATGAAATTAAAGTCGAACAATTAACATTCAAATTTGCAAAAAATTATTGCATCACATGTGTAATATAATTAATGTGATGTAGTTTTATTTACAAGAAAGTTTGACATTTGTTGGCAATTAACAAGAAAATTTATAAAAATTATTTAATAATTTTTTATTTACATTTTGTTCGATATAATTATGAACCTATTTAAAAATTCTCGATAAATTTGGAGAAATATGATATTCTCTTAATTAAGCAAGCATAGACTTAATTAGACTTAATAAAGACAAATTTAGAATATTTTATATAAAGCAGGTTACTTTAAAGAAAGAAAATCAATTGTAAACATATATGTATATTAATATATCATTTTGTAAATATATATACATTTGTAATAAAATAAAACATTTATATTTTTATGTCCTTTTTAGAAATCGTTACCTATCGAAGCATCATAACACACTCATCAGTACTATGCAAATTTAACACAAGATATCGAATCATAAATTTTTATTTTACTGCTACAACGATCTTCCTATGTACCTAAGTGCACTCTTTCCTGTAAGAACTCAAGAATTCACTCATTCTGCTTAAGAACGAAACCAGAGATAGAGAAATAGAAGAAAGAAAGGTATCCAAAAATTGATCCTGTCTCAATTCTGTCCCAAAGTATTCAGACCACCAACTAGCAATCTCCCGTCACAACAAGACAAGTAATACACACTAATAAACCAACTACCACATCGACTCGCGTTCAAAATAAAAATTTATCATCAGCTCAGCAGGCATTACGAGGAATTTCCTCCAATACAAGAAACTTCACTTTATCGTCAGAAATCCCTTATCTCTCGACGAATGATGGATACCAATAGTCTAACGTACTCTTCTCGCGATTCCTGAAAGTCGATCAAAGGCCGAAAGATCCATTGATTATCACGACTGACCGCCTATAATTAAACATACCCGCGATTGGATTTAGCGGTATGATAAATCACATCACGATTCGCCGACAAACGCCATGGATCCCCGAGGGACGATTTCCGGGGACGAGGGGAACGCGATGAGACCGAGGACAGTGGCTTCGCAATATCATCGAGCTACCGTCTGGCTGGCCTTTTGCAACAAGGTCGAGGGTCACGTCTTCGAGACATCATCATCTCATAGAGAGCGAAATCGTCAGTAAAACCGCGGTTTCTCGAGCCACGCGGGCACTCCTTACGATTACTATAGTGAAATTTACTATCACTGAGTACTTTATATTGATCTTAAGCGTTATCGATACGCTTCCGGTTTTGATTTACCATTGAGAGGAAGTTCAAAAAGTGTCGACATCATCGTATAGATCATGGCCGCGTTCTATCTTTTGGACATCCTTGGAATTTCATTGCTTTTGCACTTGAGCTTTAGTATATTGTTGCTGATCATTTCGGTGCCATTTATGCTATTTGTTTATCCGGGTAATTATTTTTGAGGAAGATTTATCTGATTACGCTTGACAGTTAATTCTTTAACAGTATAATCTGAAAAAGAGTTAGTTATACGTAGTATTATAGATATTATTTTATATATATATATATATATATATATATTTGTATGTTAAATGTCATTACATATGACGTAATTATTAGCATTTGTTTTCTATAAAAAGTACCTGAGATAATTATTTTCTAAATTAATGCTTCTAAATTTTTGTTATTTTAAATTATCAGAGAATTATAAGGTAGACATAAATGTTTTTTATAATGATTGCAAAACGACAGAAGAGCAGGTACTGGCTGCTAGATGATGTACATACGATGTGATAATTTTTATAATTACTTACATAATTTATATTTTATAGACGTATATCTTCTTATTTATGTTTTTTATAATGATTGCAAAACGACAGAAGAGCAGGTACTGGCTGCTAGATGATGTACATACGATGTGATAATTTTTATAATTACTTACATAATTTATATTTTATAGACGTATATCTTCTTATTTTTTTTTTTTTTATTAAATCAAATGTTTTTAAAAGCTGAAAAAAAATCTGCTTCAGCGAAGTATATGTCATAGAAAAATGATTTGTATAATTATAATTAATAAGAAATAACTTATTGATAAGAAAATTATTCGAAGAGATAATTGAAAAAAAAAAGAAATTCTGTTACGATAATGCAGACTTTTGCATTGATTATGGAATTATGTAAGATTTTATAAATTTTATATCATTCAAATTTTTACGTCGATGACACAAATTTTGAGGTCTCTTTCTATATTTATACAAACTAGTTTTATATATATAATAACAATAATAATAAAATGATGAAACAATTATAAAAACGATTATAATTTTATTATTATAATTAAAATTATTTCATATTGGAATTTCAATTATTATCATTATTGTAAGGAAAATATTTTTATTCTTTTTTAAGTTGTGGCATGGTCGAGAAAGAGTTGGATACGTTTCGTAAAATGGAAATATCCAAACGTTGTCGTTGTGGAAGAGAACAGCATTCGGACAATCCTGGATCAATTTCGAAATCACGTAGGTGCAGAGAATTGGCTAATTTAACAACTTTAGTTTCAACATTATCAATTCATAGCATGTTTCTTCTGAAATTTAGGGGATTTATACTTTGCTGATTCAAGGCCGTTCGATCGCAGAAAGTATTCGCGGCCATTTAATACATCTGGCTACAACCAGAAGGTTCCTTCGTGCAGGATTATCTACGCGATGGGGTCTTTACGTATGGAAGGATCTCGATTATTTCTCCGTGGACAATCACTTGTTAAACTCACCGTGTTCTTTCAGAGGTCGACCCATCACAGAGTTGAACATTCAGGTCGGTTTTACAAGTCCAGACTTCCGTTGGTTTCCTCATACTTTGTTTTATGTTTATGTTACGTTATTATTACTTAATTTTTTTTGCATTTCTATCCCTTAAGAGAGTTATCACTTACAACTCTAAACTTTAAAATGATTATCTTTATACCTTTCTTCTCACGTTTTTTTTTGAATATTATTTCTTTGCATTCCATGCTTTTTAAACGCTATTGAAGGTGACAGAAGAAGAATACGATAAGCAATATTAGAATTCAGTATGTAATCAGCTCTATGTTAACAAAACTCAACTTTTGTTCTTTTGGGAAGAGGTATAGACAAGTATATATCTACGCACTTTATTGAATATTTCAAAAAACACGATTTTATCAAATATCAAATATATCTTCTATTGTCTTTAAAATTTCACCAATTTTTGGTGGCTTGGTTTCCACAGAAACTTCTTTCATGAAAAGTTATCGTCAATTATTTTCCCGTACGTTTCACTATTAACTCTTATTATTTACGCACACTCGAAGGCAAACAAGTCTGTAATGTAGCTATTTGCAGTGGATTCATGAATTTTAGGACTACGTGAGCGACCTGACGTCGAAATTCTTTCCACCGGGACAACCACCGTGGCAGGTGCACGTGATAAACTGTTTCCTCCGGGGAGAGGAGTACCAAATTTGTCTAGTGAGGGTCCATCATCTGCTTCTTCGACAGGAACATCTAGTGTTGGCCGATTTCCTTCCGTTGAGATATTCCACCGATAGTTGGGCGTGTCAAGAAGCGGATTCTCCTTTCACGAATCTCTACTCAGAGCCATCAGCACTACCGAAACTTTACCAGAAACTTACGGAGAGCTTCAGTAATTATTGGAACGAATTTCTATATAATAACGATCCAAACGAGAGGCCAGAGATCCTGAAGAAGCAGATTGGTATTTTCCAATGCTCGAAAATCGGTGTGATCGTTTTAGTCTCTTCGTTGAAAGAGATGACAAGGTATAGTGCGGAATTTTTGTTCATCTTTAATGATTAACAGGGTTATTGTTTTTGGCCTTGGTTAAAGATTATTAATGCTCGAAAATCGGTGTGATCGTTTTAGTCTCTTCGTTGAAAGAGATGACAAGGTATAGTGCGGAATTTTTGTTCATCTTTAATGATTAACAGGGTTATTGTTTTTGGCCTTGGTTAAAGATTATTATGCATTCGAGGAAACAACTAATGAAACTATATATCGTACTGGAGACGATAATTCAGTCGATGGACATTATTTAATCCTTTTAACGATGTGCGTATTAAGGAGCACTTCTTAGGTATCGTTGCAGCGAAACTGACGTTAAAAATGTTTGCGTGAATCGAACACATTGGATTTTTTCTAATATATTTTTTGTTTGTATTTGGAACTGACCTTTATGGTGGATAAATAACGCTCTTGTGTTTTATAAATTGAATTTCTAAAATACTTTTAGAATTTTATTTTTCTTAGTGCTTCTTGTAATAACATTTTTTTCTACCCTATTACTTCATATAGATTGAATTTTTTAAATATTTTTAGTATTATC
>NIPQ01108207.1:0-15872 GCA_002806875.1 Lepidotrigona ventralis hoosana | reverse complement strand
TACATTTGTGTCTATATATATATATATATATATATATATATATATATATATATATATATTTTCTCATGAATGGAAACTCGAATGATTCTGGAACACATATTAACCTGAACATACACTCGGGCCAACGATGTCACGTGAAACAAGAATAGCGTGATTATCGTGATACCTTTTATGTGTCGTAAAGATGAAATGACCGTCGTCTGCGGCGAAAAACGATCGCACAGACACACGTGCCTTCCGATCAAACTTTTTATTAGATACCATCAAAATGAAATTTTTTGTTATTATCTCGAAACAGGACGGAAAGGAAGAACGGGGTGGGAGGGGGGAGGGGGTAGAGGGTGAGAGGGGGCGAGCATTTAACCCGTTGATGGGATCGAGGAAGCAAGCTCTGCGCATTGCTAGATGCAACCGAGCATAAGCCCCATCCCTCCCTGCCTCACGGGGCTTTATTTCCTTTCCCTTCCCTTTTTCAGTTGTGCTCCGCTGGACATACGCGAGCGTTCGCTATCAACGCTCCAGGTTGAAACGGTTTAGTGGTATACTGTATGGCGCGGCATTGCTGGAAATGGCAGGCTAATGGAACGGTCGTGGATACAGGGAAAATAAAGGCTGTCTTATCGATGTTGCATCGTCGGGGGTTAATTGGAAGTTATTGCTTGCCATATATTACGCACATCAGACGCAAACCGCTTCGTGTTTGCTTTGCGGTGTGTCACTAGTGTCGGCATGCCGTAATGATTGTCAATTACAGTGATGTAATACCACTTGCCGGGCGTGGAAAACGATCAATTGGGATTAAAATAGCCTCCGGTATTGGCCAGAGAAGGAGAAATATTAATATTTGTACGCATGCCCGTGGTAGCCGACCGTGCCTTCCTCGTCGCCGCCCGCAGTTTGCATACAAATTATTAAATAACCACCGAAATATTGGACGTTCAATATTTCCACGACGTATTGTTTTTCAGTACGGTCTGCTACAATATCGTAAAACAATACCTCGTTACAACCGACCGAATATGAGGTTACACGTGATTCTGACATTTACAAAATTTTATTATTCCGCGCGTATAAATATCCCCGTAATCACGGTTACACTTGCTAGACGCGCATAAACAGCCCGGTGAGCGAGAGCTTACGCGAAAATAATTTCTGCGTGTCGCGCGATTAATACGAAACCAAAATGAAACAGAACGAGAGGAGCATTTTACGGCGTGCACGATCCTCGCGGATAGTGCTTAATACGAGATAAATAAAAACGCGGAGATGGTGTAGGTGTATCGAAATATGGCCAGGTTCGTTACGTCACTACATCACGTCCATGAACTGCTTCGATTTCGAGTCACATTCAATGATATGTGTACACACGTGCTACCAAGGTTTACAAAGCCAGGCAAGAGGTAAACTAAACGAGGCTCCATGTCTACGTTAGCTTTCTCCTATCTGCCACTCTGTCTCGAGTTCCCGTTACCGGAAGTAAAGGGTATTTCGTCTATAGCAAATATCAAATTTACGCTCCAAGCAGGATACACGATACGTGGCAATTATTTCTCATGACTAGATATACAATTATAATTGCATTTAGTTGAAATTTTCCTCAAATTGAAATACGAACTTCGCATTATTATCAAACGGTATAAGATCGTTTTACAGTACTTTATGTTCGATTTTCCAATCACCGGTAATTTCTTCACTTTTCTAAATGGAATTGTGAATCAATGTTTCCTTCTATATCTGGATACTCCGTGTTTAAATTCGTCCCAAGGATTATTTTACAATTTTATTCTGGATCTGAAATGCGGCACCCATACCGTGACCGATCATACCGTGACCCATAAAAATTTTACAAAATAAGTGGAACACGATTTCCACGTAGTCTGCAATCGGTGTGGAGGAAAATATTTATCGATTACACACACTACCAGATATCAAATTCCATACCTTACATTAGGCTATCCCAGAAATATTTCGGCTCCAAAATCCATTGCAACTAACAAGAGAAACAAAAGTTTAGAAAAACAGCTAGCTTTAATATAGAAAATAATTTCAACGGCTTTCGTGTGTGGTTTTCGCGCAACTTGTTCGCGATTTATACGTCGAGCTACGAAATATATTTCGTAACTTTTCGCAATATATAACGCGAGTTCGTTTGAGTATTTTTTGTAGAGAACCACGCGATAAACATGGGAGCGTAAGATACAGTGTAAAATCGGTAGAATTAATGGGATCGTTCGCACGATCGCCGGCGTACACTTCGTTCCACACTTCCGCGTTTTACGCGGGACGCGGGGGTGCCGGAATTCTAGTCGTCAAACCTGTCTTTCAAAATGAAAAAAACGGGGGATCGTCGGCCGCACGTTGGAATAACTTTTTTCCTGTTTGGTAGCTGCAGCATACGGATTTCGCCGATTTCGGGCGAAAAAAAATACCTGTGCGGTTCCGAACCATTTGAATTCTGCATCGAATCCAACTCTCAATCGTGGATACCATACATACTGGCGTTGTAACTAGGTTTGCGCAGTTGCATGCAGCCGCCGGTACGTGTGCGGATTCGATGCATCGCACGCTCTAGAATTATCGAGAGTACTCAGCAGCTTGGGCGAATTACAGCCCGATGCAGATACTTGTAATGATTGCTTCTCGTCTGTTGGTTATCTCGCGCATAACCCACCCGACATCACAGAGACGATGAGGAAAATCAAACGCAGCATCTGTCATAACAATCACAGGCTCTTACGTACGAAACAGCAGCGCCAAAGCTTCAACTTCAAGAATAACGCCAGGCGATAGAAAACTCTGGTTCATCGTTGGAAATGTAAACATCCGTAAAGAGGTAACTTTTGTACTTTTGTTACCAACGCTCTCGTAGTTTATCATATTGTATCTCGTACGGATAATTAATAAGCTCGCGTTAATTCACGCAACTGTTTATTATATTTTGATACAGCTTGCTTACGTAACAGGGAAAAATGACCGTGAATGAAATGATCGATTGGACGCGGAGAGTAGCGTGCTGATAGCTATTGCTCGCCGTTGCCATAAATTATTAGCGATAAGCCAGCAGAGAAGCCAGAGAATAGGAAATGCCGTGGTCAAAGAATGGAGGTAAGAGCTTTAAATAATGCGTTGCCTTTATAGGAACCGTGGACCAGTAAAGCTGAGTATATTATACCGGTACAACCGGGACCTACATTATCCAGTTCAGAGCTAAAGGCTACTTTCGCAGTAGTCTGGCCGTACGTTAGAGTGTTGCTAGCTTTTTGGTGAGGGTAGAAAACGGGAAGGGAATACGAAAACGGATGGCGTACTGGATGAGGAGAGCGCCGCAAGGGCGAGAGGAGAGGGCGTGTCGGAGTGGAGGCTTCTTCCGCCTTTCAAAATATGAGACCATACTTTACGGATATTTACAACTAGGGGAACATTTTTTGGCCGAGCATCGCGCAACGTGTTAAGCACGGTTGTACGCGTTCGCGAAGATAACGCGTTAACCTATATAATATTTCTTAGTACTTAATCGATACGCAGTTACACCCTTTATGTATTTATTACCCCGGAGATAATGAATCGCCAAGAGATTCATAAATTCGCTTTCTATACGTACGTGCATTTCAAGCACGGATGTTGTAATTTTGGGTGTATGTACATTTGAAACCAATTTCCATTGAAATTGTCGAATTTCCCGTGACATGATAAAAATTTAGCCTGAGAAGGAAATTAGGCGATTTATGTAACCTGCAATATCATTTCGTAGCAAAAATTTTATTTTCTACTTGATGAATAACTTGAAATTTACTTTAAATATTATACATATTTTTACATTAACTTTTACGATGAAAATCTATGTCATTCGCATTAACAACAGAATGTTAGTGCGCGATAGCATAAATTTAGTTATTTTTCAATTAATTTCTCTCGAGTTCGCGATTAGTCTGTAATAACATTTTCGACGAAATTCTCGTTGAATAATTACACGTTCCAGAAGATTTAATTAAATTGAATTGTAATTTAATTGAATTCGAGTATTGGAAATTTAATGAGAAGGGGGCTTCCACAGTCGTAGAAATCATAAGCTGCAATTAAACCGAGTTCAAAAACGAAACGTTCGAGCTGCAGCTGAAAAATTTGTACCAAATAATGGCTTACATTTTTCACGCGCAAACTGAGAGATGAAATGAACGATAAAAGAAAAGAAAGAAAAAAAAAAAGAAAAAAAAGGGACTAGTCTCGTAGCCCGGCCTAGTTCCTGCGTCTGATCGATTTACATCTGCACGTGACAGTAGAAATGGTGCGCAAAAGTCAGCCGTAGTATCGGGGAAACAACGCTGAGTAATGGAAGGAACGGGAAACGAATTCCATGGCTAGTATCAAGTTTCACGAGGAGGGGAGAGGGACATTTCGTCCTTCGACAGGATCGAAATGGATTACGACATTCCAAGTTTCGAGAGTGATCGATTCGCGCGCCCATGAGCACAACCGGCCGAGTCAAAAAGGCAAAAATTGAAATCGGTGAGATCCGTCCGACGATGCATCTGCCATTCATGATTTCGTTCATTTATCGGAATGTCAAAAGAAAGGAAAAATTTACTCGAAATATGTTGCAACTGTTTAATTTAATTTAATTTAAGACTAAAAGCTTCTGATTTTCTCACGAGGAATTATTCCTCGTCTATTGCAGCGTAATAGCAAACGGTATACGTATACGCGCAAGTGATGAAACGTGTCATTAAAACGTCGTAGAAAAAGTTTGCGACCAGACAAAATAAATAACATAAAATCCTTCTTAATATTCGTGCTCTATTTATTTAAGGCTCTTATCCAAAGGGATGAGCTCGGCGCACAGCGGTGCTGGTCTGGTATTTATAGTATTTGGATTATGGAATAATCCTTCGCGGAGACGGTAGAAACGGAGGGAACGGAGTGCACGGTGTTTACCAATATCCTTCGCCTCTTTCCTTTTCCACGCTTCCCTTACCCTTTGCGTCTCTCTTTCTCTCAATTCCCTCTCAGCGGTCCCGCTCGAGAAACTTCAATCTTTTCTCCCATCTGGATTACTCGTGCATCGAGAGCTCTCCACTGGAATTCCATCTTTTAACGTGAAATTCGTCTAGTTTATTCGCAACCTCAATAATTTTCGCCCGGGATTGCTCGAGAGAGATCCGGAGATATCGCTTCGATATTGTATCAAAGCTCCATTTTAATTTCATCCGTTCCGCGTACAGTAGCTTTTACAAACAGTTTCGCTAAATGATTTCACAATGCCCTGATTTAATGAATATCGTGAAAAATAGCAAACGGGGATTCGTATAGATGCGCTTTAGAATGCTTGCCGAGGTCACGATCGAGCACTAACACTTTTCAATGTCGGTTTTACCGTTCGATCGAATTGGACGCGACCAAAGAATAATAATCATGATAGCAGAAAAGCTGAAATACCTGCGATATGTATTGTCTTCAGCCACGAGAATATGAAGTTTATTCAAACAAAACGTATTTAATTAAAGAGATGTAAAAGCAGTTTATTTTACTTTAAAATTCCTTCTTCCCTTTTAAATATTTCAATTTCAAGAAAAGATAATAACTGATTGCTGCTGANTTTAAATTTTTTTTTTTTTTTTTTTTTTGAAAATTTGAAGCACACATTCTGCCGTGCAATTCGACGCAGGGCTACCACTATGATTTGACAAATGGTAAATAAGATAGCGAAACGACAAAAGAGCTTTCTTCAGTGAGGAAATAATAGTAGCTACGGCCGCAGGCTATTCTGTGTCTTGGCAGTACGGTGATAGGAGAGAAACGTCGGTGGCATTCCGGTAGCATCGCGGTATTAAATAAATACCTATAGAGTATGTGAAGCTTAGCTGCAGACGATAAAAGCGACGAGAGGCTCGATATTCCCGAGACGGAGTGATGCACAGTATATGTGCACGCGTACTTTACAGGCAAAGAACGATTCGCAATTCGCGTCGTTTCGTCTACCCCCGGAGCATCGAAACAATTGCGAGAAACTTCCCACGAAAATGAATCTCTCCGTCCCTGCGCGCAGACCTCGTCTCTCAAATCGTGTTAAAAATTCATTTCCTTTGGGCAGGAGTACAATTGCGAGTATAATTATAAGAAAACAGCGAGCCTGGAAGGGGTTTGGCTCGCTTGGCCACGCACACAAGCCGACGGAAATTCTCGAAGCAACTCTCCACCGGCTTAAACTTTTACCCTCTAATTAGAAATTAATAAAGATTAATAGCTTTATCGCCAGACCATTAAATCCCGCGGACGAAGTCGTGATGGTGTTTTAAACAGACGGACAGGAGCACGAGAAATCAACGATCGAAGTTGAGCGACTTGGCGCGACACGACACACGGTCAAGGGAAAATTTCAATTTCACATTTTCAGAGCTGCGCACGACAGACGCTGATTTACCTTATTTACAGAAGAAGAAGAAGATTGGGCCTTATCGAGGTGAATTATGATCGACACGACCTTTCGATTCTGTTTTCGAAATGCTTCTCTTTCTCGGTTGTTTTTTTTTTTCTCCTGGATGACGCTTCGAATGTCTCGGGATTCGGGGTGCATTCCACGTTCACGCTAAAAGGAGGGAGGCAAGGAAATAAGCTTCACGAAGAGAGAGAAAGAGAGATGTCGAAGGAAAAGAGAGAAAAAAGAAATCAATGAGCGGAAACGTGAGACGGTGGCGAAGGACTGGAGGAAGAGGCGGGTCCGACGGTGCTGTAGTTTCTCTATTTCCTTCATTAACTCTGGTTCAACAGCGGCGTAACTTTTAATTGGAAGTAGTGGGGGCGTCGAGGCTCATTTCCCGGCGGACTTCCCCATACTGGAATTCAAGCTAGTCCCAAGCGTCTTGGGAGAGGTCAGTTCATTCGTTGCAATATCCTCGGCCTGTGTTTCCACGGTCTCCTGACGTAATCCACTATAACGAGTACCTATCCCGGAAACTGGCAACGCTTCTGCCACTATTCTCCGCTTGTATATAAGCAATCTTTTGAAACTCCCGCGTTTTCCTTCCACACTGGATTATCTGGATTCTGATTAAAAGTCTGGCAGCTGTGGAGGAGCTTGAAGAGGAGAAGCGCGCGAATCACTCGTTCGCATATCGCGAACGCGGATAACCGACAAGGTTCAACAAAGTTCAACGGCGACGCTTTTGCGCCGATATCCGCGCTGCGGAATCGTCAAGAAAGGCAGAGCGATAATGGAGACAGAAATGTCTCGAGCAATAGTGTGGAAAGCATTAAACGCATTCGGCACGGGAACAGAACGGAGTAGAGAAAGAGATTTAAATAAAACGTACGGGCGGGGCGTCATCTTCCGAAATGCGAAATAATAGAAGCGGCAGCTGCCGTTGAAACCATGCATTTTCTGTTTCCTTCCTTGGCGCGGTGAGGCGCACGTGTAGCACACGTAAGAGAATAAAACCGATAAAAATCGGAGCAAACAGTTATGCGTATGGGCGACGAGCTACAACACGACGGCACAAAGATGACGGCCCCCGTAGATAGAGAAGCATATCGATAGGCGCCACTAACCTGGTCTGAATTTACGATGGATAGTCCTTCGCGCCTGCTGTGCCACGATTCTATCGGTTTCTCATTATATCCTATCGGTACACTGTTACTTCGGCAGTTCACGAAGAATCTTGCACCACCGCGCTCCGCCGTACGAAGATCCTCCCAAGGAATTCGCTATAACTGGCCGATAATCGACCTCGTAATAGCATCGTCTGCTTTCGATTGGAAATCCCATTGTATAAACGATCTACCTTCTATTTTTATATATCCGATCCCGTATTCCGAGCACTTTTCTCGAAACGAGGTCGAGAATGTATTTGAACAGCCGTAATCCCCGACGGAACGATTACATTTCATAAGGGATAAATCATTATTGAAAATTTTCCAATCTCAACGTTACGCGCGGAAAATATCTCAAGCATCTCGGCGAATTAAGGGAAATAAATTGTTCGCGGTATCGTGTGTGACAGATCGATCGAAATACGTAATAATTGAAGAGCACGTGACATTTCGATTCACCGATATACAACGTAGAAAATTAAGGTTTCGCCAGCGCGACGTATAAAGACAGCTTTTCGTGAAAATATGTCGTGTTTCGGGAGGCAGTGTTTCCGCGTCGGTGACTCCCTGTTCCGTCGCGCAGATTTCAGCAGACTGCACGATAGTAGGCCTGTTCCCCACTCTCCCCCGCGGAATAAATATCTACATTTAAATTCGCCTTCGAGGCACGGCCGTCGTCCCACTGCACGGAAATGCCGCGCGCTCCGTTCTACCTGCGTACAATGATCGCGAAACGGAGGGAAAAAGCAGCGCAGGTAAAGCACGAAATTTTCGGGAAAGAGCTGTGGAGCTGGTGCGGCAAAACACCCGGCTTGATCCCTCCGTTTCGGTGACATACCGGGCTAGCTGACAGGGGTAAGCGGATGGTTGGTGGAAAGGGCTAGACAAAAAACAGCGCCTGCAGAGATCCGCGAGGCGGCTGTTTAATTCGACCGGGACTTTCCGNGGGGGGGGGCAAAAAAAAAAAAAAAAAAAAAAAAAAGAAAAACACGCACAGCCAGCCAGAGCCACCAGCCAGCCCATCGTTCCAGACTCTCACTCCTCATGCATTATGAATAATGGAATTTAAATATACGCAACGAAGCCTCCGGGCAGTTTCGGTTGCGAGTGGAGGCTGGTCGAAAGCACGGGTGTCATGTTCGCATTGTTAATTGGCCACTGTTCTCGTTGCAGCAACGGCGGCGGCAACTGTGGACGAGAGAGACGGCTATCGAGAAATACGGCACTACTCTCGTCTCTGTTGTCTGTTACGCACGCTGCAAATCGGAGAGAGGTATTGTGCGCGTTGGAAGGAGAACAACCGGAGGCGAGCGAGGGAGGCTGGCTGCTGGCTGAATGCGCGCCAGAGAACCCGAAGAGGACGGAAAAACGAAGATAGGAAGCATTTCCAGTCGGTAAATTAATTAGAAATAGTATAATAGCTGGGAGTGGCCAGCAGGTAGGGTGCACCATCGAGATTCCCGCTTGGTTTTCGTGGTCCGCCACGGTCCGGCTCTCGAGCGCTCCTCTCGCAGTTCGCGCAGTTCGCGCACTCATGCCGGAAACTATACTCGTATACTATATGCCACCGTTCTACGAGTTAACCTGCATGTCCGTTTGTAACCTCCCCCGAGGTATTAACTGGCAAGCGAGCAAACTCTAGATACAAATATACAGTTATATACACATATGTATACATGTATATATATATATATGTCGCGTACCAATTATCAGCCATCGAGCTTCGAAATATCCCCAAAGAAGATAAACAAAATAGATAAGAATCGTCGTAGTAGTGCGGTAATTATACGTACAGGTCTCGTTCATGATGATCAAACTACGGTCAAACATATTCTCTTACACATGTTCTTTTTCTTTTTTTAGTGATTAATAGTAATTGAAGGTAAGCATCGTCTAGGGAGTTTAATATACCGGCACTATCGCGTGTAAAAGTATAAAGGGCCATGACACTCGACGGTTGTACCTTAAGCCACAAGCCTTAGATAATACCGAACTAGAGTTTCGTAATAGTTTTTAATGATACAGAACCGGGCGACAAACTTTATGCAAGGAGATTCTTATCGAAGATGAAAAAAAAAAAAGAAAAAAAGATGAGAAGAAAGTTCGATACAGAAATGACATGAAAAATACATGAAATTTCCATTTTGCATACGATGTTATGAAACGAACAAATGTGTGTATCAGGTCCACGTACACCGCGTCTCGTGTGGGAACATTGCGGGTTGAAAATTTAAATTTCGAGCCGAATGACGATGTCGTTGAGATGACTCCTATCAACGAAAAAATACATTTGCTATCGATCGTACCGTTCGAAGGCATTCGACGTCGCCCTTCTAAGATTAAGTTCATCTTATCATCGGAAAGAGTATTCAGGAGCTGACAAAACGAAGCAAAGATTCGTCTTTCATACGTTTTTGAAGAAATAATTTTAGGACAGAAGAAATCGTGATAACATATGATGACTCCTAAATCTTAATGTATATATGTATAATATACGTAAACTTATTTTTCATTTCCAAACTATTACCTAGTTACCTCGCATTCTTGATTCGTAGTCGTCATTTCTCACCGCTTTGTCGCAATGTTTTGCACTATAGCATTTGGAGTGTTGGAGATCGATTTCCCTTTGCGAAACGAATATCAGAAAAAACTACCTATACTACTAACTGTATGGCATCGCCGAACTAAAACAAACTCGGAACAAAGCTAACAAATGAAATGGAATTCAAAATGGAGTTGTTCGCAATTGCGTAAAAAACACACACGTACTATCCTTTAGACGTTTGTCCCGAAGCACAAACTAAAATAGAATCCTATTGCCATCCGTAAAGTGAATATAGGCAGAGATAAGTGTCTTCATTCGTGGTTCATGTAAACTAATATGAAAACGTAAAAATCTATGATACTCGGGTCCGTCGTGTGTCATAGATACATTGTTCGTTTCTCCGATTCGCGTTTCCATCTCACAGGCGAAAGACGTAATCACAGAAGACGTGGTAGACACACAGGTATATACGTGGCGTTCGGAGGTGGAAATACCAATAACCTGGAAAAGCCTGCGGATCCACGAACACAGATAACTCCGTTATGAGGAAATTCGATAAAATCCTGCTAATATAATCACGTTCCATATGGTTGATTAACCCCAGGGTAGCTGGCAACCCTCTAAGGATCGCCTTCTACTTGCGGGAGGTGAAAGAAGATAGGAGGGTTTAGAGACCGACTGAAGAGCAACGTATAAACACGAAGTCCGCTCTTTCTAACTGCCTAGCAGGAAAGGAGAGAGGAGGATCGAAATCTGTGAAAAAGAGGAGAAGAGGTGGAAACAGGTATGGGATGGAACGCGGGGGAAAGGAGAAAGAGAGAAAAAAAAGGGGGTGGAAAAAGAGTATCTGCTCGAAACTCGTATCCGAAGGGAGCAAAGAGGTAGGCTTTGGATTATTCGGAGCACGACGACGACGATCTTGAAGCCCAGTCGACTGTCTGTATCGTAAAACTAGCTCGTATCGATCGCGCTCCGTTGGATTATGTCTCGCCACTTCGATTCACGGAGATTATTTTCCTCGACGAATCCGTGTCATGTACTATTTGTATACCGTAACGTTCGTTTCGATGTCGCGTTTTCCGTAATTGGTAATCGTCGTTGAGAATCGCCCGAATGGAATAGAAAACGATTATGACTCGTAATAAAATTGTTTTCTCTGTCGAATGTTATAGAAGCTTACAAGCTTTACTCACAAGTATTTGTATATCCTTCTGTACTTTTGCATCTTCAAATTTCTCACAGATATGCGTAAAAATCCGCAGTCTAATTGATGGAAACGCGTGAATTCCGGAGAAGTTGAAACAGAACAGCGCGGTGTTTCGCGCCGGCGAATATCTGAATATCCCGCGTTGGCGAACGTGCTCGTGAACTGGCCGCGTGCATGATTGCGGTTTTACCGCGGTGTTAATGGCAACGAGCATAAAGCATACCGAGGCTTGCACGCTCGACCATGCTCGTTTACAGGGCCGCTATTTATGTTGATAACTTCCAAATGGAGTCAGATACGCGATTCTGAGTGGCGGTGGTTCGGCGTTGGTCCAGTGGTTTGCTAGCGCTTGCAAAGTATAGGGGATCTTTTTGGTCTTGCAACCGTGGCCGAGGGTTGGAGTGCGAGAAGAGCAGCGAGGCAGCGACGGGAGACGAGGGGAGACGAGGGGAGACGAGCCGAGTCGAGAACAAGATTCAAGCGGAAAGTTTTACGAGTTAATGGTGCGGAGGTAATGCCGCGGTCGCAACAGCAACAGCCGCCCGCTCTTCTTCTCCTTTTTGCCGCCTGTCCTCCTCTTCCACGCCGTGCACCCTTCTTGTTGTTTCACTCTTTCCCTGACACCCTCTCCCCCCTCCCTCCCGGTCTTCCCCTCTATCTCGACATGTCTCTTTTCCCTTAGCATTTTCGACTGGAGGAAAGAAGGAAAAAAAGAAAAAGGTGAGTGTTACGCCGGTCTCCTCTCCTTCGAGGTTCTCCACTCTCTGCGCTCCGTTCTTTTCCTACGCGCTCCTTCCTTCTCTCGATCTTGTCCCTTCTAGTCGTGCTCTTTCCTTCTCTCCTACGCTTCCTATCATGAACAGTCGCTGCTAACAACTGCATCGAATACAGCTTCTCACTGAACTTGTCCCTTCTCGTTCCGCCGTACTCGCTTGTATTTTTTTCTCTTTCTCTTTCTCTCTCTTTTTTCTCTCTCTCTTTCAGCCTGCGTTCATATCTGTAGCTTTGTGTCCATTAGGCGACATCTGCTCTCAGCTTTTTCATAACGAGCGGATCCTTCGCTGAAAGAGACTTTTCCAAGCATATCGGATCTCTCAGATACGACGCAAATGCGCGCGCGCTCTTTCGTATTATTACATAGATCGCGCGAAGGTGTGTATACATGTGCACATGATATATAATAATATATGTGTAATATATAGCCCTTCGTGTTTCCTATCTTTCGACTCCAGTCACGATCGAATCCAGGGATGAAACGATAACGAGACGGAACGTACAGCTTTAAAGATTCCGTGCTGCTCGAATTCTTTCGGTTAACTGATTTCGTAAAGGCGATCTTTACATCGTGATCATGGTCAGAGGCAAACAGGAATTCCTACCAAGAGTAGAAAAGGAAAAAAAACCCGCCGCGATCAGCCACAAGCTAGTTCCAGTTCTTTGATCTTTTACGTAGTTAGCGAGTTCGTTAAAACTACGACGTCTGTAGCAAGATCGACCAAACCTAACCAAACAGGAAAATTCGGGGCATGACTGAGCGTGGATCCGCATCGCGGGATTTTAATTCCGCGTGGATACCCGTCTTGGAAAAACGGTTCTCGGTTGCCGAAGTGGAGCGCGTTAATCAAGAAATTCATGAATAACGGCTGACTCTACATCTGTTCCCTCGCTCGGACCATCCTGCCCCTCTTACAAAAACCTCTGGCTTCTATTTAATTACCGAGGTCCTTTGCAACGCCGGAGCTGCTAAAAAGCGGCAGTCCCGCATACTCTGCATCGGCCTCCACACGAACGTCCGCTTGTCGTATGAAAGGTGAGACAGGTTTGGCGACGCGGTGCGGAAAATCGTAAGTCGTCTCGAATTATGACGCTTCCTTCAGCCTCTTTTGCTCTTCCGGCCGGGCTGTCTGCCCCATTTTCTAGAGAGAACGCGCGTGTTCTGTTCGACGTTTGGTTGCTCGATTGCCCCGTAAAGTAAAACAACGACCGAGAGAAACGAACGAACGACGATCACGGCTACGACGTGGACGAGGCTACAACGATGCGAAAATGCGCACGATGATACCGGCGGGGCCCGTCTCCAACTACGACCAACTCGACTCCACGCAAACCAATGCAACTCCATTACCATCGCCTCGAGCTAAACGGCACTGGAGCCCGTGCCATTAACGGAATCTAGGACTCGATCCGCCTCATTGAATTCCGCTCAATCGCGATTATGATAATGCGTGAACGATCGCTTTAGCCACCCGGACATCCCCATTGAACGCACGCTAAGAGAAACGCACCATGACGATTCAAGGGATATCGTGCTGTACAAAGGACGACGCTAAAGGTCGGGATAATGAACGATGAGAAATCTGTTCTCACCGTTTCATCGCCGTTTTTTTTTGTATATGTCTCGTGTTAGCCAACGGGTTTTATTTTCACGAGTATGATCGAAGGACAAACAGCCGGGACACATCGAGACTCGACGGGAGACTAATCGAAATTCGAAGAGAAATAATTAAAAATATTTTTTCTGCTTCCTTGTACATTTGTTGATTGAAATCTTTGTCTACAGAGACAGAAAACAGCTCGACAAGACCGAAAGATCGGGAATAATCGCCAATTCAGTTAATCGAGGTTTTCACACGACAATTTAGCAAAAAGTATTCAAGTACGACAAACGTACAACAGTCGGTAATATGAATGCGTGAAAAGATCTTGCACGATGGTTATTTTATTAATATTAATCAATTAGCTGAGACAGGCACAGAGAGAGAGAAGAGAAACGGAAAAGTTCGCGAGAAAAGGAAAGGGANTGAGAGAGAAGAGAAACGGAAAAGTTCGCGAGAAAAGGAAAGGGATAAACGCAAGGAACGGCCAGATGGGAACGACGTCTTATCACTCGTTAGAAAGCGCGCTGATTATTTTCGTTTCGTGCGTTCGCTGTCTGGTTTACTTCTTCCCTTATGTTCCGAGATAATGGACACTATTACCTTAACGAGGCCCCAGTCTCTTAGTCGGTAATTGCCTCGAGATATCCAGGAGGGCCGGTATATGTACATTGGTGCCTGGTGTTGCACGGAGGATCCAGACGGTGTTATTGCCGCTGAGGCTACTTGCCCGTTTCGTGGTGGTTATTGTTATGGGCCTGCGGCATTAAGATGTAGACCGCACTCTCATACGAGGGCCTATCCCATACACAGCGTATGTACTTACGTGGGAGAATTTCATTACGGACGCTGCTTCATAACCGGTGGACTTCACGGCAGCGATGCATCGAGATTGCACGCTTCTTTGTTAAATCTGCCCGCGCATCAGAGACGATGAAACAACTTAATCCACGTGATTGAACAGCGTCGCGCCGGACAAGCCTTGCTAGTTGCACTTATCGCTGTTTCGTATAATAATTCGTAAGAGAAGTCCGATCGATTTGAAATTCTCGTAAATTTGTTGAATAATTAAATAATTAAGAAACTAAACTTCTTTCTTGCCACGTTGTTACGAATGGAGTTAAAATGTCCTAAAATAAGGAGAGAATGGTAGGATAGAAGACACCCGCAATAACGGAAGAAAAGGAAGGCGAAAGGAAAACCAGGAAATAATGGTCGAGTCTGAATTAGAGTAGTGCGTGATCCATAGGACGACGGGTGGTACGAACGAAGGATACGCTGACAGATCCCATCGGAGAAACTCTGCGGGTACTTTGGCCAGCCAAATACGACAAGAGCAGCCTAACCTGGTAGAGCCGCCGAGATGGTTTACGGCTCGTCGCAAGTTGGTGAAATTTAAGAGCGCATTTAAAACTGGTTTGGCGCGATGCCCTGCGCCTGGTGGAGCTGCTACTGCCGGCAAGAGATACCGCGGAGCTCCGACAGGAGTTTATCGCTCCGACATTCTTGGAAAGCTTTGGATGGATTTCCCTCCTCAAATCACTGCGCCTCTAGCGAGCTGCCTCCCCGACAAGCAGGATCAAGAAGAGAACTCTTCCTACCAAGTTGTCGCAAAGATGCCCGGTCAAGATTTCCGAAGGAACGTCGCAGCGTTGTCGGAGCCGACCGCTCCCCTCTTTCAAAATTCAAAGCTCCTACGACCGTCTTGGAGAAGATTTAGTGGGCCAGTAACGGATCGGGAACGCTTTGAACTCCGCCAACTAAACGTTGCTTCCTTTCACGTCAAGCATTCCCCTCTTCGACGTTTAACATTCGCCGACTAATACGAGACACGAGCTGAGATAACCTGAATCTTCTGAACGCGTATTATCCGTGTACGAGAAATGCTAAAACGGAGGAAGGATAGTTGGAGGATACGATATTTAACGATCAACGCTTAACCGTAACGTTATACAAACGCGAAACGTAATCTCGCTCGGCGGGGGATTATTAAGATTATTAAGCCAAGTCTCGATCAGGGTTAATGTCTCGCGGCAATGCCAAGGGGTGATCGCGGATAGCGCAACACTTCCGTAATTCCGTATGTTGATTACGTTCGGGTCTATTAAAAATGGATTTTATGAAAGCAATCTAGTTCGGCGATCGTTGTAGGAACAAAAAA
>NIPQ01108201.1:0-15857 GCA_002806875.1 Lepidotrigona ventralis hoosana | reverse complement strand
GCTTGAAAAACAGCACAGTTGAAAGCATGGCGAGGAGAAGATCGTCGAAATCCGCGGAGAGATCCAAGCGGTTGAACGAAATGCGGTTCGAAACGAAATTCTAGACTCGGGCCAGGCCGACATAGATTCCACCCTCGCTTCTCTCTAACCACACATAAACGGCCAAGGATAACCTAGCATTTTATACGCAAGATCTATGGAGGCTAAGCAATAACGTTTAGCGATAATTCTAGGGTAGCCACGGCCGCGGGGCCTCGGGCCTTACGGATGACTTATGCTCGCTGAAGTTATTTGAACTCGTTGGTGCATCGAGTTGGTGGCACCGCGAATCGCCCCCCTGCCGACGTCTTTGTCGATGTGCTGTGCAAATGTTGGCACACAAGACGTACGGTGAATCCCGCGCTGTTGTCTCGCGGATGACACAGGAGATCTTGTCTGGTGAAATTGAATGCGAGCCCGCTTCGCAATTCCGACGTGAAAGGGATACACCAGCCAAGCTTATTATCCAGCCGCGTGCAAGCGTTATCGAGCGAGGTCCGGTCGCCAAATGCCGGGTCTTATCTTCCGTCTCTGCCGATTCGACTGATTGACGCGTTTCATAAGCTGAGTGAAACACGAGACACGTGAGTCAAAACGCGAGTATTGAGCCAAAGTGTTTAATTAAGGAATTCAAAAATTAACAATGGATTAAAGTCCGAAATTTGAAACAACTTTTGAATTTACTTTGGGAGGAAGAATCCTTCTATATTCAGAGCTTTCACAGATTTCCTAAAATTTCTAGATTTATTCTCCGGAAATTTTTAAAATGAAACTTTTAAAATGACTCAACTACGTGGTACTACAAAAAGATTCGGAAAATCAGAAACCACTTGTTTTCTAAAACTAAAGATTTGGTATTCTTAGTAATTTCCAATATTTTGGTATAAAGATTAAAACGTAACTCTTCATATGTATAATTCAGTGTTTCTTAATTTCTCACAGCTTTCGAAATCTGCACTTAATCGGTCTTTGCACCAGTCTTCGATTAATCCTAAAGTGAATCACTTTTCAAATATCATGAATTATTTTAAAACTGCAAATATTTTATATATGTTGCTTTATCAGTGACTCCCGAGAATCGAACATCATTCTAAATTCCTTTAAATCTACTTTGAATCTGTAATCTATATTACAAATTTGTTCTCTAATCGCCTCTTTCTTATTTCTCCTTCCATCTTATCCAAACTTTGTTAAAATCGATCGTCCAGATCTTTTAACGAAAGTGTAAATGAGAAATGGACGAGATGGCGACTGATCTCACAGAGGGTTTGCAAATGAAAGAATCGCGAATGGTGAGCATTGCCAACGGGAGCTCCGGGTCATTCAATAAAAATAATTGTAGTTTAATCCAGGTAGGGACGTGGAGTACACCGAATGAAGACAATCATTGTCTCTCTCTCTCTCTCTCTCTTTCTCTCGTTCGGAAAGACTGATCAAACCATACGCGCGTACAGGTACGAACAAACGGAAACGGACAATCTCGTTGGATGGTGGGCGAAGAATCGGAGGAAAGAATCGAGGAAGAAGGACGACAAAGGGGTGATAGAACGGCGACAATAGATGTAGAGGGAAAGCGAAAGAAAAATTTCATGCGGAGCAGAATTTGGAGCGAAGTAGAGAGGGAAAGGCAGAGAAAGGGAAGAAAGCGTGGGTAGGGAAAGAGAGAGAATCCGTTGGGATCCCCAGCCTCCTGGCGTAATTCTACTGGATGACAAGACGGGGGTTAGAGGACAGGTGCTACTGACGCCTTTGATCTCTTCCGCATTACACGCTGCGGAGTATCGCGTTCAAAAAAGGGAATTATCAAAATATCCTGGCTGGTTGCGCCCGCTCCGCCAGAAAGAACGGCGATCGATACCCGCTTAGGGTCATATCAACCGTGACGTTCTCTTTGTTCTCCTCCTGGTCGTCGTTTCGAATCGTTCCTCCGTATTCCTTTTGCATATTCCACCTGTGTACGGTGTACACCGGTATACCTTGTCACGTATCATGCAAGATAATATTACCGAATTGCGTGGAAACTCGAAGAATTCCGTGCTCCTTTCGCTTTGTCGAGAAATGTTATAGAATGGCGCATGTATTGAAAAAATATTAAACATTGGGACTGACAGTATTCGTTTGTGGTGCGTCGTATTTTTTGAAAATTTTTAGATTCAGATGCAATTGAAATTCTGAGAAACATTGTAGTAGAAAAGAAAGGAGAAGTTTTCTTTGTTTGACACATTCCTGCAATTAAAGACAACAGAGTAGCTGGAATAAAAGAATAGTAGAATTCTTTGAACGCAATCGATACTTTAAAAGATATCAAACGATTGATATCTAATTATAGTATCCATTTTTTGACGTATAATTCTGTTTGTGGTATATAGCTTCGTTTTCAACGATTTACTTTACAACACAGGAACTTGACTCCTTTTCAAAACAGTAGAAATCAAATCATCTGTACAAAGTATTATCTAACAAGATAAAAACGAAATACGAAAATCTGTACGAAACGTGACAGAACGGCATACCAAAATACATTATAAGCTAAAGATGCGATACAGTTACCAAGATCAACATTTTTTTCAAAATCATCATCATAACTTGTTCCTCGCAAGCTATCATTTACAGAAATAAATAATTCGTACGGGCGATATCAAACTCGGAATCTCGATCAATCGGTTAAACTCGTATCGCGTGTGGAAGAAAGAAACGGGGAACCGCCGCGAGGACACGGGCGAAGATTTACAGCTGGTCGCCAGGAAGCATAAGCGGAACTATTTATTGAATATCATTTATCATTGACGAGATCTCGCGTTTCTCGATGGTGCGAGTCGAAACGGACGAAACCACCGGCTATTAGGCGTAACATCGCGCCTATCGATACGCGTATGCGACACGTGGCAATTACGCCGGTGGCTGGTGTGACGCAAGAAACAAATTATCGATACCTCGAGCGAAGATTCGCCCGCCTCCGGTACCGAGCGTCTAGCAACGATAATCGGCACATGTCGTTCCCGCGGCTGCCGCACAAAAACTAAGCGGCCAGATTCCCAATGGGCTCCCGAAAGCTGTTGACGACAAATCGAGGGTTAAAATACTATCGGTAAATAGCGAGTAGAACGAGCACAGGGACGCGGCCGAGGGAGACGCGTATCAGATGGCACGAGGGGGGATTATAACCCTAATTTCGGCTATCCGCGTGACACTCTACTTTAAATGAAGTAGCCTGGTCGCTCCCATGAACGAGCAACAATCAATCCTTGTGCATAGGAACCTTTCGTTATCGACGTCGAGAAATTCCATCGATTGCTCGATCGCCTCCTACCAAATCGCTTATGATGCTGCTGATTAAGACGAGAAGGTAGATAGTCGGCGTGATATTGTGAAACGTGAAATCGACGTTAGCTTAGTTGACATTGGATGATACGAAAGGCAGCCGATAGGGTTCCTTGGTTTTTATCTTTTTCATTATTGTGACTTGAACGAAGTATGATTATCGTTCATTTCATTTCATGTTCAACTCTGTGCAGAACTAATAATAACTTGTTTTGAGAGACAAATCAAAGTTTAAAGTTATCTATATTATGATACATGTGTACGTTAATTTTGTCAGTATTAACAACAATCATTCACCTACTCTTATTACATATATGATTCTATTTTATAAAATTATAGACTGTTTCTCGTCGTTTATCTTTTGAACTTTCTTCTATCCATCATTGCGCGTAAATTCCAAAAGAACTACAAAGCATCGGAAAATTTTTTACTCTTTCCAACAAATACAAACATGCCGCATTATTCAGATGTATTAGATCAAAATTATACCAATAATCCCGTAATGTCCGCCTATCTTAAGTCCAAAGTATAATTCTTAATTTTAAGATTATAAGATTATAAACAGTTGCTACATTGATTATTCAAATCGAAATTTTATCTGTCTTGCACAAATCTTTTATTTCACAAATCTCTTCAAAGATAAGAGAATAAATTTCAACTTATCTATTCAGTGATAACAAGTATGTATCGTGAAAAGACGTGGAAACGCAGTCTGAGAGTACGGTCGTTTTAGTATTTCTGCGCCGAGTAGTACACGTGCCATTTTCGTTAATCCGTGGTAATAACGCGCCGCTGATTAGATAAAATCACCGTGACCATGATCACGGCAACAGTGGTTAAAGTTATTTCCACCTCGTCCGAAAGTCCTCCATAAATCACGTCTCATGGACGTCCAAAATTCTTCTGCAATCTCGCAAAGCGTTTTGAGAGGAACCGCGAGAACCCGTCTAGTTGCAAGCCCTTCCCCCACGATGGCGCATTCCTTCGAAATGGCCCCTTACGCTGGACCGTGAAAATTCCACCTTTGCTAGCACGCTCGGCTCTAGGCCAGAAACTATCCTACACTCTTATTTCTTACGACAGATCTCTGACGATAGATCGTTGGTTGAGTGATCGTGGAAGATTTTTAAATTAACCAAAATGTAGAGATCAGAATATTATACATATAAAATTGTCCTATTAGAAATATCTATGTAAAATGCACAGTTTGTCGCGTCGCGAAATCCTTTAATAACAAAGACTTTCACAACTAGAAATTTTTTTGTTACACAGTACAACAATTTGCCGTAGAACTACTTGCAAAGACAAGTATGAAAAAATACTTTTTATATTTCAACGTAAATTTCTCCTTACTGACAAAATTTTTTTCTCCCTCGAATACCAAGCTTCTCCTGTACAGTTCTACTAGAAAGATACTTCATTACTTGCTTGAAGAAACAAAACTACTTGCACAGGCGTCACAATGGCGAACAACGCCTACCCAAAAGATACTTCGTACGCCTCCACGTGAATTCCTCCTCACTAACAAAGTCACTCCCTTCTCAAATATCAAACTTACCCTCGTGTATCATGCTGTAGCGTAATCCAACCAAAGCCTTTCTTGTCTAGATCGCGGTGGTGGTTCCTTCCGTGACCAAACTGAACGACAGACACGCTCGATCGTGGGAGAAAAAAAATGAACGACGCGTCGGCCGACGATGTTTTTTCTTACGTACCGACTCACTGCATGCCGCGTAGCCCGAAAAGATAATTATAGTTTCTCGATCGACGTAAAGAATTTCCGAGATTTCTGCCAGCTAGCCGCCTTGTGCGCCGTAGAAAAGTAGTAGAATATCGTTATAGGCAGCGAGTGTGGGTGAACTGGCCGCCCCTGCCATGGTAAAAGGCAGCACTGGAGGAGAAGGAGACGGAGGGGATGCTGGGGGCCAAAGTGAAGGGTTCGCCGAAGAAAGATTAGCAGACCAGACCAAGACTTTCGTGTTTCTCGGATCCACGGACCCGTAGATCATGATAATTGTGAGAACAATTCATCAGGTAAATTTCACGCTAAGCGGTCCCCGGATTCGTCGGCGTGTACCGGCCATCCATTAATCACGGATCTCCGATTGTTGGCCGACTGACTCGCCGGTGTGACGTGTGTGTGCGAGCTCTGGCCCTTTTTCTCGATCAAATCGATCGATTCTGATCGCATCGTTAATTACGTAATATCGTTACCCGGGATGTAACGGGCCACGTTCAACCTTCTATATCCCGACGGCACTTGAAAAGTATCGTTTTGTAAAATGAACGTTTGTAAATCGCTGGAAGATGACACATTTATGCACCCTAGTTCACAAGTCTTGAGAACAATCTGTTATATTATTTTAAATAGCACTTTATACAACGCAGGCTCTGTGAGGTATTAGTGTATTAACGCTTGTATTATAAAATATATACATGTAATTCTCTGAAATTACTAAATTTAAATTTAAATATTACTGAATATTAAAAATAGAAACTTTCGAGCATAGTACTTATAGTACAACACGTAAGCCAAAAGGCATCTAATAGTGTAAAAATTTAATAAAAAGATCATAAAAAATTTAATTCTGAATGATGATTACGTTTAATCTTAGTATGAGAAACTACGTTTGGTTTTCTCCAACTTTTTCATTTTTTAATAAAAATGCTTCTCGCGAAACTGCTTCTGAGTCTCATTCTTTGAATAATTTGTACAAAATATTCAAATTTAAAAATATCAAATTTACTTGCACTACAGTTGTCAAACGATCACTATTTTTCTTATCCACACAAAAGTTGAGGATACAATACAGGATAGAAAAACAAATTGATTTTTCGCTCGTCGAAGTAGATTATTCTCAAACAGTCGAAGAAAATCTCTAAATTCCCGCAACGCACGTTGACGTCTTCTTCGCGTTCGTAAATGCTCAATTTGTCGGCACTTTCTACAGGTGCTCGTGGTTGAAATCACTTAGCAGCCATAAACGGGAGAACAACCGGACGGGTAATACATGTTTGCACTAATAGTAGGTCCTCCGTAAACACAGGGTAGCTTCTATACACTAGCAATTATTATCGTATCCCGTGTAAGTGTACTCGAATACGATGTACGAGCGTTTATTGATGAAGTTGCATCATCAACATCTCAAAATCACGGCTACGATAACGGCTGTCGCGTTATCGTTGACAGCTGACACGACGATGGTAATCACGAAATCGGTAATACCAGCTTTGGAGGTTTTTCCACTCGTTATCATCGTCTATTTTTTCGATCGACTCGATTCTAGAAGAAACTGCGACTTTTATTTAGAAACACACTCTACGAGAGAAAAACTATTTTTGTCGATTTTCTGATTTTTCTAGACGTTTATAAATTTCGATATGTTCAAAAAAAGAATTATGTTCTTCTTCTGTATCATTTTCCAAGGGAGAAGCGTTAAATTCTTAAAATATCAAATATCGTATCTTTTTTAATATTGAAAATTACTAATCAAAATTCTTTTCGATGTCTAAATTACTCCTTCGAGTGCTCGTTACAATTATCGGTAAATAAAGTGGTAAAGGAAACGAGTGCGAAAGCACTTATTTTCGTGATTACAATTTGTAATAGACGATCTTTGATTTCAGAATAAAAAAAAGATGCTTCACTGAATTTCTCATGTTATCATTGACATTATATCCAGAAATTTATCCTCAGCTATCCAAAACTATCCAAAACTTCTTTAATACAATCATTAATAATAGTCGATGACGTTTCGGTGACATTCCATATTCAGTGATTAATGTTCATTGTATTAGTCTTACTTTTAACAAATTCGATCAATTCTTTACACACAGTAAGAATTACGTTTTGTTAATTTTCTTTCTTCGTCGTTTTGCTTTCTTACTGAGAGTTGCTTCCGAAAATTGCCAGTTATTATTAATCTTTTACTTCTAACAACAATTACACCTCTTGCGGCATGGTTGCGACATTATAATAGCGCAGAAAAACTGGTCAAAACTGATCGAAAGGAAAAGATCTATAGAAAAGAAAGAAGAGAATACCTCTCGTTGAAAAAAAATACGACGCGGATATTTTGGTTCTCGCGCGATGTAAAACGACGCGCGTCGCGGTTCCTCCGGATCGTGGAAGAGACGCGCGCGAAGAACACGGCCTACCGATTCTAACCGGTCTAAATGTAACCCTAAAAGTTCCAGGCAACAACCAGAAGAATGTATAATCACGAAGCATAAAAATAACCTTCAAAAATCGCCCACTCGAAAGTGGTCGTTGCGGCAGACCAGTGTGTAACAACGTTCCTTTGGTTTCAGGTCGTCGCATCAACTCGGAAATTCCCACCGATCTTTCGACGTGCCGCTGCACCAGAGGATCTTTGGCAATTTTTCGACAGTGATTATACTAACAGTCAGTCTTGCCTAACCCGCGTTATAAAACCGTTGAGCTTTAAGTATAAGGCACCAGTCGATAGTGGAAAAGAAGTCGAAGAAACCTTCGTCCGTCTGTCTCGGGGAATTTCAACACGATTTGAAAGTGGAGAATAAAAAATATCGTTCGAGAGTCGACAATTTTCGAAATTTTTTGACTATTTTTTACGCAATATGGAGTGTGTATGTATGTATAGTACTCTGTATATATATATTCTATATATAGTATGTATATTCTCTATAGTATGTATATTCTATATATAGTATATATATTATATATATATATACAAGGAAGATCTTTTCTTAGACGATAAAGAGTACATACAAGGAAGATAATGATTGCAAAAGATATATCTACCTAATGATAGTAACTTTTCTAACTCTTTAGAGAAGTACTTTCTTTAGAAATTCAAACTTCCATTAGAATTAAAGTTAAAAGTGGAATTGTTATGGAATTTTATTTCGAAGAATAACGAAGAATTATGAAAATTTTGGTTTCCGTCAGAATTAGAGTCAGGAATGAAATGATTATGAGAGGAAAAGCAATTTGTGCTTCATTTAATTATTTACGTACCATTCGTCCAGTTTCAGAGCATGTTACTAAAATTCATTGCAATAAAAAGTTTATATGGTAATTTATGAAAATGTATAATCAACAATGTGGTATTTTCTATAACCTTTACCTTGGAGCCTTCGCAAACAAATTTTCGAAATATAATCTCGATACTGGCTAATTTGCGAGTATAATATATTTTGAGAAACATCGCTATTGAAATTATCTATGAAACTATTAATTGACTTTTGCAAAGAAGTCAAACATCGAGTTGCTCATGATCGATAAGAGAACCGGAAATTCGTCGATGGAAACGGAGAGCAGGGAAATCGTTCGGATCACCATCTGTCATGGCGGATCGTTAACTCGGTTATACCGCACGCATATCAAATCGTTCATGACGTACCTTAGCACGAAATAGGCAGCGCGGTAATGCGATTTGGATATATGGAGAGTCCTCTGGGATATTACCAGCACAGAGCTTTCTCCCCTGCGATACGACAAATGATATGCATATGTAAATATGGTGACCGAGCATTACGAATCGGCCTAACGTCGAGAAATCTGATTTGCAAACCTTTCTACGGATATTCAAACGTGTGTATGTCACTACCGCTTGCCATTGTACATTTTTCAAAATCTTCTTCAACCTCCTTCATAATAAAATTCTCTTCCTTAATAAGTACGAAGACGACAATACTAAATGTTTGATTCTAACATTTAATTGTATTTTTATATAGGCTCATAATTAATACGAAATATGTAAAGTATGTTTCTTTGCGACAGCCTTTTTCGATTACAATGGAAACTCTATTTATATAAACTTGCTGTGAGACAAATAGTTTACGAGTGAATTATACATATATAATTTAAAATTTCCACATTTATATTGTAATAAATTTTGTATTATTTATTTATTGTTCAATAAAAGATATATAAATATATCCTTGTTTAAAATATCTATTGTTTAAAAAAATTAATCATTTAAATTCAATAATTGCGAAGGTGCGAAACTACTTATTGTAATTGAAACTTATATAATAGGAATTCATTGATTTTCCTCTCCATTAATGATCTTCACAAAATACGAGTTTAGGTTAAAATAACGAATTCATCTAATAAGAAGACAATTCACACAAATAGGATCCCTATAAAGAAAGAGTTCTACTGTGATATTTAACGCCGATACTCGACGCCATTTTCGAGAAAAGTCTGAAACGGACAGCTTTCTAAAAGGGAAAACACAGCTTTCTACGAATTGATCCAGTGACCTCGAAACAACAACTAGAGAGAAAGATCCAAGGGAGTTTGGTTTTATCTCACGGTCTTCCGCTCTATCAGCGGCGCTCGGATGATCCCGTTAACAGGATCAAGACTCGTGGCGTAGACGAAGGGTTCTTGTTATTCGCAATCGCCTTCTCTGGTCCTTAGGGACGCGAAATCCCCTTTGGATGCTCGGAGAATTACCAGGAAGAACCACAAAGATATATTCATTTGCAGAATACACAACGAACGAACTTATTCGCTACTCATCGTTCTTATTAACGAATTCTCTCTAATAAAATTAAATCGGAGAATAGGATTTATTTGAAATTTCACTCTCACAGGTCTCGAATACTATCCTGATACTGGAATTGCGTTTCATTCGACTGTAATTCGATCACTTGATAAACGTGCTGCGCAAAAATGTACGATACGTGGATAATCGTGAACAAAGAAATCGGTATCTTTGATTCCTCTCATACTTTTTTAAGAAATCAGCTACGTAATTATGGGGCTGTGGGCAATAAATGTCAAATGTAATACCTTCGATGACAAAAAAAAGAAAGAATCATTACATACCAAATTTTATCATTTTGATTTTTCAAATGCTTTTTATCTGTTTCAAATTCAGACATTATAATTTCACTTTTAGGAAATATATAAAAATACAGAGTGTACTTAACGTGCAAAAATATATAAAACATTTTTTACTATTGTATTTAGTAGTAATTGAAATTATAATATTTAGATTAATTAGGCATTATGATATTTAATAATTGGAACAAATCTCTGTATGAATTGCACTTTCCTTTTACTACGTCCATAGAAATATATAGCTGCGTAAAAATTGTACAGTTTACGAATACTCACCAACTTAAATTACAAATAATTTATTACCATTAATTACCATTTATCTTTATCTATTTTTACTATCTGTTAATTTACTATCTATTGTGAGAATTGCATTAACAACTTACTGTTTTATTTTATCTCGCCGGAAATACCTATCTCTATGCGCAGAATTATCAAGTTAATACTATAGACAGTAAACAGAGATTTTTAAGCACGATGAATTAACGACGATGATTCGTCGAGCATTGTTTCGCGATATTCAGAGTAAATGTTGTGTTGTAATTAATGAAATGAAACAAGCGTCTTGAATACGCCTGGTAATAATGCGAATATATACCTGCAAGACATCGCGCAGACTTTCAACCCTCACCTCGTCCCAAAGTACCAACCCTCAGCCCTTGCTGTCGTACTAATGATTTGCAAACATCGTCCCACCCAGCTCGTTTCGCTCATTACAAAGTTTTTGCCCGGCATGTTGCGCATGAACAAGGCGAAATTCTTCCAGAAGTTTGGAAAGAATATTAGGAGATAGAATTGAAGTGTCTCGCTTGCTCTTTCAATCTGGATTATTGCAACGAACTAGAAAATTGATCGTTTTAATTTGTGTTTAATTGATCGTTGTATTTGGTGTTTTATTCCTCGTAATTCGCGAAGATTTCAAATTTTCTTCAATAAAAATAAAAATTTGGAAGAAAGAAATTCTCGAAGGTGGAATTTCGCTTTCCTGCAGTAAATCACGTGGAACTCATACTTTCTTCCCATGGGACGGAATACTTAATTTTTAGAAAATATTGCGTTCTAATGACAGTGCAATGAAAGCACATTCTTCTCTTATTTTTCTATATTATCTATTTATCATTCTATAATATTTAGAAAAATAGCCGCAGCAGTCAACATGTTAGTAAGACGAATAGAGCGAGATAACTGCCAACATCACTTTACATTAACTTTGTAACTACTTGTCAAGAGATGCTCGGGAATTATTACCAGAATTTTTTATCAAAAAAATGTCAATCAAATTTCTATTTTATGCGTTAATATCTAAATTAAACAATTGATACGACTGTGTTACAAGAGGCAATAATTAAAAGATTAAAGATACCGTTTGAAATCCCACCAATGCATACTATCAATTGAAATTTCACACGATGTTTGTTAAAAAAATATACTATCCGTACCGTGTATCAAGTTTGTATCCGTTATCAAATTAATTAATGCTTCCTAGAAAAAAAAAGACAAAAAAGAAAAGAAACTGATAGTTGATGATACTGATACTATTAGGTATATCTTGTCTTTATAATCAGAGCTACTGATTTTTGCTTGCTTATTTTCTGTGACTGCGCTTATTCATGTTTCTGATAATAATCTGATATTTTGTTTATCCTTATCGGCGCGTATATAAAGCGATCAATACAACTTCTGTCAATTACAGCTTTGTGAACCTTCTTACGAACATGTTCAGTTTAAGCGTTTCATTTGTGCTCTGCCTTGCAGTCACCGCATTTGGTAAGTACGTAATAACAATTGAGACAGTCTATTGAAGTTTTCCAAAAGAATTTCCGACAAAAGAAATTGTAAAGGAATTTGTATTCCGTAGTCTGTACTTCATACTTATGTATCTTAAATGTAGCCTTCAGTAGTCTAGTCCGAAACAAGTCAAGCTGATTCAATTTGTCCCAGCAAATGTTTTAAGAATGGAAACAGGAATCAATGTATAGCGAAATTATCTTTATGAAATTGAATGGATCTTCGAAGTTTAAATGATCGTTACATCAATGGAACTCTTTATTTTGATGATTTTAAATTTCCTAATTTATCTAATTGACTTTTCGATATATAAACGATTCTAGTAAGTAAACAAAAGTTAAGCCGTGAAAAGAGTGACTTCACTACGATTTTGTCTTGCATAGGCTTCCCTGAAAGCCAAATTGTCGGTGGCAAAGATGCATCGAACGGACAGTTTCCCTACCAAGTGTCTCTGAGAAGGCTTGGAAGCCACTTCTGCGGTGGATCTATCCTCGACGCACGTACTATCCTGACTGCAGCTCACTGTGTTCAAGGGTACGTTCCAAGAGAAGCAAATGCACAAAATGATCGATATGATCACGAAAGGAAAATCTTTAATAATTAAGTCGTTTAAGAAAGCTTGCCACTGACTTAAAAAAAATCAATGTTTGTTTTATAGTTTGACCAACTTGAACTCCGTTAAAGTACACGCTGGAACAAATAAACTGGACCAAGAAGGACAGTCTTACGGAGTTAACAAGATCGTTTCGCATAAAAATTATAACTCAATCCTACTCGTTAACGATGTGGCTTTGATTCTTGTGAACAGCGATATTGCGTTCAATAACTTAGTCAAACCAATTAAATTGGCAACTGATACCAAGAAGACTTACGAAGGAGCAGCCTGCACTCTCTCCGGTTGGGGAACTATCAGAGTACGAGATACAATTGTTTCGGCAATGATTATAATATAGGATATAATGATTGAGGAGATTCTTGTTGAAAAATTTGAAATTTTCATGATGAAAACTATTTAAGATTAATTCTTCTTCTTCTCAGGAAATTTGAAATATTAGATATAGACTTTCGTATAGGAAACTGCTTAAAGCTTACTTGTCAAAATGACAACTCAGATGATTTGAAGTTGCTTTCATTTAGAAGATTTCGAATTATTTTAATAATTCGACAATATGAAACATTGAAACATATGTTTGGTTTTACAGGTTGGAGGAAGCCCACCAAACAACTTGCAATACATTAAGTTGGTCGTCGAAACTCAGACAAAATGCAAGCAGGCCCACAACAGAGTCCAGAATTCTCACATCTGCACATACACCAAAGTAGGAGAAGGTGCATGCCACGTGAGTATAATTATTATATTTTATATTCAAACGACGTTAAATTCGAGTTTATACAATGAAACGTTAATTCTTGTGAACATTCAGTTGACGATTAATTTTTTTCTTTTTCTTTTTTTTAATTTCAGGGTGACTCTGGCGGTCCACTTGTCGTTGGTGACCTGCAAGTTGGTATCGTTTCCTTTGGGCAACCTTGCGCCGTCGGGAAACCTGACGTTTACACCAGAGTAACATCCTTCGCTAGTTGGATCAATTCCAACAAAAACTATCTTTTGAATGAAACTCAAGAACAACCAGCAGACTCAATTTACATTGTTTAAATTCAATTTAATTCCAATGTTTCCGTAATAAAAAAATCATATTAATTAGCAATAAAATGTGCGTATTTTATTTTTCTACATACTCGAAGACTCTTTCAGATACCTAATGGATTAGACGACATAACTGACCTAAGAGGTTTGTATTTGAATATTTTTAAAATATTATGAATATTTATATGATATTATAAAACTATTGTGATAATTAATAGTCAGATTCTAAATTAAAAATGCAATGGAGCGCTCGTTCTATCTAACGACATCTATCAGTTGCACTTAGAATTATTCGATACGTTCTAACTTTCAATCAGATTGGAAATTACTTTAACGAAATAAGATAAAATTGTAGAAAAAAATCATTTCAAAGATTGTATTATCATTGACTAACTAGATCAGATAACCCATGTTATCTGGGAGTCACCTGATCTCACATGATCATTTTCGTGTCATATTTCTACTATATCGATTGGGTAGGTTTTGCACCGCAGCGCTATTAGTAACAGAAATTAAAATCAAAAAATATGAATAATCTTGTTTTACCTAGATCGAAAATTATTGACTTAAACGTGAATGCTTTCTTATTTGCATGGCTATTCTCAAAAAACAACCAATTTAATTTTGGACTGTAACATAATTATTTCCTACATAAATTAGTATTATGTGTCTCAGACTTATAAATTAGCATTTAGTACATGTCAACAGAATTATAAGTTAAAAACTACCGTGCAAACGTAATTTGATTTTGTGAAAAATATAGAAATTACAATATTTATTGTTGCCTTAAATTAATGGGAGCTACGAAACAATAAAACTGTGGAATTGTAAAATTTTAAACAAATAAAACCTAAAAATTAAAATTATTGATTACTTTAATGGAAAAAGTGTTTTCGGAAGTATTGACAAAGATTACCACCTGTTGTGCATCACTGACTTTACCTGAAGGTTGAACAGCAGAAAAGGTTCATTATAAGTTAAACCTTCATTCTGTGCACATCGATTAAACTTTCGAAGTAAATTTTTAAATATTATTTTTGAATATTTTAATTTTAATTTAAACATTATCTAATATTTCTAATAATTTACTTGCAACAATTAAACAATTAATTCTCTTCCGTGATGTTTCTAAGTGTTATTTAAAATTTTTAACTAATAAATTATAACAACCTTGAACAATGACAACTTAAGAGAAATGACTTTATCAATTATTGAATGAAATAATTAACTTAATCGTAATATAAAAGTTGTGAAAATTATTAAATAATGTCTAGAAATATTATAGAAATAAAATAATTTAATTGTTTCAAATGAATTGTTCAAACTGTAAAATAATGCATTTCGATGACATTTTTGTGTATTATTTAACAATTTTAACTATTTACTTGTAACAATTGAATCAGTGATTGAATTCCAAAACATTATTTCATAGTTTGAATAATTCATTTATAATAATTAAATTGTTTTATTTACGGAAAAATAGTAACATAATAAATATATTTCTTGATCTCTCAAAATAAAAAACGTGCGAAAATTTTTATATGTCGCGCGATTATACTAAAGCACCGCTTTATTCGATTTTTGACTACATAACTTTCCTCTACATAAATTTCTATTTAATATACATCAATGCAGTTATAACACAAATTAATATCATGAAAATGTAAATTTAGTTTTAGCCGATAAAAAATTAATAAATTATTACATTTAACATTATAACATATTATTCATGAAAGTGAAATTCAGCGATAGAAATGTAAAAACTATTAAATTATTGATTAGTATAATAGAAAAACTGTTTTACGAAATACTAAAAAAAATTATCAACAGTTCCAGATTACTGACGACCGAAACATTAGATTAACCTTGAGAGATACGGAGATTCATTATCAATTAAATTTTCGCCGTTTTAGAAGTTTGAAAAAAAAATTATCAACATTAGATTGACCTCGAGCGGCTTAGAGTTCATTATCAATTAAACTTTCTACGTAAACACAAAGATAAAATTTTAGAAGTTTGAAAAAAAAGTTGTCAACTGTACCGGAACACTGACGACCGCAATATATATAACCTTGAATAGTACGGACACTCATTACCAAGTGAACTTCCGTCGTGAGCACAACGGCCCAGCGGAGCACCGAGGACATCGTGGGATGCGTGAGTCTTAACTTTAAGTTGCGTGCGTCTTAATTTTAAGTTGCGTGCGTCTTAATTTTAAGTTGCGTGCGT
>NIPQ01108198.1:0-16095 GCA_002806875.1 Lepidotrigona ventralis hoosana | reverse complement strand
CACTTTTAACCTATCGATTATTTCATTTTTAATTTTACCTCTTCGATTTTTTAACCTCTTGTCCCTGAAAAACAACGTCGGTCATCGTGTTAAACAAGTGAGAGTATTTTTAACATGATCTTGGAACATCGAAGCTGCGTGGAGTTCGTATTTATATCTCTCGAGTCTCTCTGCGCTCATAAATTAGGTGATTTGTCGATGACACTTGATTGCAGCAAGTGATGATTTGGTTAATAGATATTCATGGCTAATTACTGAACATCCAGACTTTGAGTCTCGTTGAAATTCTACTGTCTTTCCTATTTATTATTTTCAGTATTGTTACTTGGTGATGCAGGAAATGACTTTCAACTAATTCAACTAAGAAATAATTTTTTCAACTAATTTCAACTAAGAAATAATTTCTTTATTTCAACTGTCACAAAAGATATAATTCCTAAGATGATAAAAGCAAACAAATCGAGCGATGTATTTTCAAATTTTTCATTGTCTGCAAAAATGATCGCCATACAAGAGGTTGAGACACGCGCAGCAAATTATTTCATCATCTCAAACACAAAATAACTATTCTTAATATCATTTCCTCCAATAACGAAATAACGAAAATTGTGTTGCGAGAAAAATGAATAAAAGTATCTTTTGTGGTTGAGACACGCGCAGCAAATTATTTCATCATCTCAAACACAAAATAACTATTCTTAATATCATTTCCTCCAATAACGAAATAACGAAAATTGTGTTGCGAGAAAAATGAATAAAAGTATCTTTTGATTTTTATGTTTATTTCAAACAGTGTCCAGGTCTGGTAGAAGCAGACAGGTTAAACGTTCCTAACCTAAAACATGTATATATTATCAGTTGTTCTTTCTAGTATCATCCAACTAATTTTGACTAATTGGAAATCGAGTACGGAAAACCTGGAAATTTCTAGTTTAGCTCCTTTTCTCCAATGTTGGCTAATTTCTTTGATATATATACATTTTTTTTTTTTAAGTAACAAGAACGTTTTTTTTTTTTGGTGATGGAACGTTTTATATATATACATTTTTTTTTTTTAAGTAACAAGAACGTTTTTTTTTTTGGTGATGGAACGGACCTTTTGTTTAAAAGAAAAAAAGGAAAAAAAAATACAGTAGCGAAAGCCAAATTTATGAAAATCCCAGCTTGACCACCTTGCGTTGCATTTTTTGGGTAAAAATTTCGTTACGCTCGAGATATAAATGGAAGAACCTGGGCGCATCGACCGCGAAACACTGGCACATCCGTGAGACTCTTTCTTCTCGCGTTTTGTTTGCGTGACGTTTTGCCACTTTGTATTTTGGGTAATTGGTACTTACACGGTGTTTCCGGTTAAAAGCCCGGCCCGTCCGAGGCGTCGAAAAGTTGTTTGACTCGGAAAGCAGGCCTCCATTTTTGTGTGTTTGCGGTTCCTCGGTCCCGTTCTTCTTTCAGTTTGTTACGCTTTGTCTGTTTGAGAATCGCACAGGGCAAAATAGCTGATCGACCATGTTAATTAGCTGTTAATAAATATCAGTAGAAAACGCAGGCTGATTGGAACAACGTTCAAAAATTGAATGTTAAATCGAACGATTGAAATAATCGATGAATCGAATCGAATTTTCTAAGGGAAAGATTCCCAAGACAACATGGTGAACTGACTAAATCGTGAGATCGGGATTTTTATTTCTAGTTTTTTTTCTTCTTTAAATTTCATAAAAATTCGATAATTATGTTGGTTTTTAAAGAAACTTTTTTTTATTAATAAAATTCACTGTTAAATCTACATGCACATATATCATAATTTTTAGTATACGTACAATGTACGTTATATTTAAATTATATGTATAATTTGTATTTAATTTTGGAGAAAGAAATCTAATTTCAACGCAATTTGTATTGAATCATCGGGGACAGAAATTTATAGAAATTTGACGACGTCGTTTGCGACATTTCCGCGAGCGAGACGATGATAACGATCGACGAACAAAACGATTGCATCGAATCGTGAACTAAATCGCTCGTGGCATTTACATGCACAGGTAAAGATTGCAGAAACTCGATTAATCGAACAAGAATGAGTGGTCATCGAGTTTCCTAAGCGGATTTCTATCGTGAATTATTTGAATCGCTTCACAAACGAGATTTTTCGACGGATAATTGAGCCACTTGAAACCGATCTTTATCGAGGCTGCTTATTTCGTTTCTAAGAAACAAAAACATTGATTGAAGAATATTTAATAGAAAACATTGTAAGTGCCATGAACGTTAAGTTTCTCAAGTCTCACGGAAAGAAATGTAGCTTCGTAAATCATTTGTGATGTGATACCACTGTTATTTGTAGAAATAAATTTATAGAAAAATCTATAGAAATTTGTAAAATTATTTATAGAAATTCTACTCGTTGGCGCGTAGAACATTTCTCTAAATAAAGCAACAGAATTTTTCAATTTAGGCACTTGTCAATTTGTTTGTCATTAAAAATGATATAGTTAATCCGTCCCTTCTTTTCCCAACTTGATTTGTCTTTCATGAAAAAATTACATTCATAAAAATCTAAAACTGTATAAAAAAATCTAATTATTATATTAGAATAGAACTCTGTTTACCTAATAGAAGTCCACATTCAAACAAATGGATTCGACTTCAAATATATAATCGATTAAATTGACTGAAATAAAATACTGTGTTGCATACATCACATTTTATTTATATTATACATACAGAGTTATTTGACGTATATATATATATATATATATATATATTCCAAAATTTTATTTAGAACATTAAATCGGAGGGGAAATACACGTGAATGAAAAGCATACTATCGCTACTACGAAAAATTATTTCAAACCGTGGTTAATAATTATATGAATAAAATTAAAGTCAAATTGTTTCATCTACTAAACATTCTATATTTTTGATTATTTTATGCGTTAAAGAAACAGTTCATCAATAGTATCATTTGATTTGGATACATTGATACTTTGCACGTTAGAATGAAGAGTTCAAGTATCTTCTCGTATCTAATATAATTGAGGGGGAATGGAATTTATTTCCTTTTACAACAAAAGGTTATTCGACACATTTCTACATAGTTTTGCATCCTCAAAATTCTCCACGAGTGTCTAAAAATCTAAAGACTAATTGAATCGTTCTCGATATTGTTCCCTCGGTCTACGAAAGAGGTGTCGATTTCTTAGAAAAGGAAATGAAGAAGATGGTAGTGGTTGACGTAACCGAATTACTCGCGACGCGGAAAGTGACAAGACACGGTTGGCACGGTGACGATCGAACGAAACGAGAAGAATCCGAAGGAGGAAGTGGCGGGCAGCGACTGCAGACGATTCACCGGAATAAGGTGGAGAAGTAAGACGAGACGAGGTAGAGCGTAAGTGTGTCGTGGTGAAGCGGTACACGCGACGGATCCTCTGTCATAATATGTAGTTTCACAATGGCGGCTATCGAGGGCAGAACACCGTTAGTTCCTTCGTTGCTGGTACCGTGTTACCCAGAGAGCCCGTAAGAAATCGCCCTCCCCTCCCTCCCCCCCTCTCTCCTCCTTGCGTACCTTACGTACCTGCCACCGTGTGTCTTTTCTTTGCTCTTCTCCGCGGTGGCACGTCACGTTCAGGTGGCAACGTTACCGATACGCGCCGATCGTCACAGCCTTCCCCTTAGAATCACCGGTTCACCGAATCGAGGGTGAAACGAATCTCCATTTTCTGCATGGCATGGCGATGTATCTCGCCCGTGATACTTTATTATTTCAACTTTATTTCCTATTTTGTTTTTCCATCAGTGAACGAGTGCCTGTTTTCGAAACTCTTCGCTTTCTTTTTTGCAATTATCAAGTAAATGAACTTCTGTCCCATGATACATGTGTGCAGCAACAGGGAATTTCCGGTGAACTTTTTCAACAGTATGGTACAATAAGTTAATTAGTAGACTAAAATTTCAATATATTTAATTTTACTCTATGTCTTCCTCTCAGTTGAGCAACGTGAAATATTTGTAGCTTCCAATGTCTAAAGGGGGGTTAACTTCACCCCTAAGGACTGATAAATTGAATAAGTTTGCTACGAATGGCAACAAAAAAGTTTCATATGTAGAGAAAGAAATTCGTAGACTTCGAACTACTATAAGAATGGAATTTTTCTACCCAGAAATACAATTTTCATTTTAGATTCATAGATTCACCTCTCAGTGCAGGTTAGGTACGAGCATATCGCTGTTCGTATCAGTTGTTTATTCATCCGTGCAGAATTAAAATGGACGAATGCACGAATAGATGGATAAGCCACATTGGTGAATAATAGTTTTGCTAATGCGATGAATAATAGTCTCTTGAATTATCGTGATTATTTAAGTTTGCGATTGATCCAGATTACAAGTATGATGTATGATGGCGGAAAGTAGATCGTTATATCGAGTTCAACTCGATTTACTCGGTAATTGAGTATCTCAGAAGTCAAGATTTTCCAATTTTACTGTTAACGATTAAATTTCAATTTTCGAAAGGCATGTGACTTATTTTTATTATTTTATTAATAAACATAATATATTAAATCGACACAGCAAATGCAATATAATGTAGCTTGTCAATGATGATAACAAATTATTATTTTATCAATTTGTTTACAAGCTTTTGCTTAATTAAACTAATTAACCAATGTGGCTTTTGAACATCTGACTATTTGAATTATATAGTTAAGTTCAGTGCTTCAAGCACTATTTATTATCAAAAAGTGTAAGTATTATATATGTAAAAATATGCTCGATGACAAACAAATGTATGCAAGTAATATAATTAGTTGAATATTCTGTTAATCTATGAAGGTCAGTGGCTAACAATGATAAAGTTAATTGTAAGGAACGAGAACTTAAATTATGCTCATAATTATTAATAAATAAATTCCTTAGGTAGGTTTGATAATCTACCTTTAAACTAAAAATTAAAAATTTTGTACATCGAATGGACAGAAAATCAGCCAATCGAATTTTTGCTAATCTTTCCCACTGTTTTTCTGTGATCATCAGAAAGCCTTGCTCTGAGTTTTTGCTTACACGAGGACCATCTCATTTTTGGGCATTTATATATTTATCACACGCATATATATATAATATATAATATATTAACGTATGACTTGTTGATAAGGGCCTGTTATAATATTATGAATATTTATGCACTTATGGCAATTGTACAAGCACAACATCTCATAGATTGCAGGTTACATTATGTTTAATAGATAAAACAAGTTTCCCTACTTATCGATAAATTTCATTCTTCCAGCCCATGTTGGATAAAAGATTTATGTATCTTCTTAAAATATAGTAAATGAACCGACAAAAATAAGTCATCCTTCCTTCCTGAAAATTGAATATTTATGATACCTATATATCTACAATGTAATAAATTAGAAAAGTAGAAGTACAATTTAGATACAGATATCTACGATACGAAATCGATAAGAAGTAGACTCTTCTCACCTGTTCGTTCCTTCGTTCCTCGAGAATTCAATCACGAAGCGAATCGTGTTTGACCAAGGAGAATTTCCTTTCTTTCCAAAAAAGCGGCTAGTGAAATTCAGTCAGAGATTTAAGTAAACGCCGATGAAGGAGAAGCCATTCGTTCGATCGATTTCAATGGAGAAGTACCTAACGTAAGCCTAACCTGGAACACAGGATGAAGGGTGTTGGCATCGGGGAGAGCATCTTTCATCGCGGCGAACGTAAGCGTACGCGATTCAACGATACGCTTTGGAGAACCCGCTATACTTCCGGCTCTTTCGTATCCGATCGATCGTGCGGCATAAACGGCACGATTTTCCGTTCCATTGTTTTCGCTCGCCGCTGTTAAACGCTCGTTATCGATAACAAGCATCGTCGGAATAGGACGATGTTCGAGTAGGAATCGTTTCAAGGAGGCAGCATCTCCTCTGTTCTTTTTCCCATTTTCATTGGTAATTGAACGGTGGGGGGAAGGGAATTCGAAACGGGCCGCCGCACAAAAAGATTAATTATTTCGATATTCCCGCGAGCCATCCCTCTTTCCCTTTCAATCGTTTCCGGAGTGGGAGATCCACGAGGGCGCTCGCTCGCGCGTAAGTGGGTCAGCTTTCAAGCTGATCTTTCAAGCCGATCAAAATACTACCGATAACTGTGGGATCAAGTCGTATATACAGGGTGGTCCATATAAGTGAGCGGCTACTTAAATAACTTTTATAATAATAGTCTTTGCCTAACACGAATGATACCGAAAGGTCAATTATATATATTTTCTTCAAGGAGTGTTTTTTTTTTTTGATATAACTATATATTTCTTTTTGTTGCATCGTGTAGCTGATAAAAAGTGATACGTTCGGGTGTGAATTTCTTAAGTTTTACATATGAATCTCTAAGTCGCAGACTTTGACTAAGGCAATCGAGAGCATTGTTTAAATAAAAATGTTTACTATTTATTACATCGTCAACGATACTCTCATCTAGCAGCTTGAAATCCTGACCAGTGTATCGAAATTTGTCAGAAATTCATAATGCAAGAAAAGATCTATGTGGTATTCATTTATGATAAAAGTGTTTGAGAGAAATTCGATTGTACTATGTACTAATACTTACGAATTCGGGTCATGTTCGATGTTTAAGTTTCGTTTCATGGAGTACTATATATTTGGGGATAAAAATGTTGCAATATGAATATATCTGTAATGATTCTGAGCGAAAAAAAAAGAAAAGAATAGAATCGCTTCGTTTTCAAACAAATCCCGGTATATCAAGCTCATATATTTGAATTTGGCCAATTTTAGGTTAGGTATGGAGTTTAATAGCCGTCTTCTTAATTATTTTTCAGTATCGTCTCTCTTTCATTAATCGTTGGATTAAGTTGCAATGACGTGTCGCAATGAAGCTGCTTTAGTGAAATGAAAGAGAAAGAGAACAACGAATAAAAAGAAACGAGAAACTTGAATGAAAATTATTTCATCGTAATCAGAGGTTAGATTAGATTAGGAATCAAAGGCGCAATTATCAGTTTTATTTTGGCATTATCTTCCTTGTTAATTGTTCAAGATCAATGCCTCTGAATAAAAGTTCATTGCGCCAGTAGAAAAATGGAATTGCGTTAGACGCATGCGCGTCCTGATTCGAGCGCGATATTTGAAAATACATCATGGTGTCGAGACGTTGGTATTAACGATCATCGGTTAATAGTGGTGTTATATATATATTCTAGATTAATGGTAATGCGATTCCCCGGTTAGGTCAGTTATACATTCGGAACGTAGTTTCTCTCTCTCTGTCTATTTGTCGATTTAGTCGATTCGACGTGGCTGTGGCCCATCAATCAGGTCTCGATCGGCACGAGGATACCCTTTCGACCAATCGAAACCAGCGAGGTCAAGTGCCACTCTCACAGTGAATTCTTTCTCTGCCCCCCCCCTCCCCCCCTCCTGTCTTTTGTTTCTTACCGGCAGATTAAAACATTTACAAAGGAAATCGTGTCGAGTGGCGTTCCTCGATTTCCCCCGTTTTAGCTGTCGTCCTTTTCAATTTCCAACAGGGAAATCTCGATTTTTCGCAAGGTCTAAATTTAGACGGTCGGGCGATAACGATTTTATCGCGTCTCGGAATCGAGAAGTTAGTAGTTTTGGAATTTCATTTCCTTATCAGAATCGGGAGATTTAGACGTACAAACGTGTGCAACAACGCGTGTGACGTGGAAAAATAAATATAGAAAATATTCTTTTTATAGAGTGTTTCCCAAATCGTCAGGGGGTTGTTCTACGTGCATAAAAGGAAGATGAAGTTTTTTTCACTTAATACTAGAACTACCAATGATAAAACTATAAGTCAACTTTACGTCAAGATGAAATTCGAATACAAACAATAGAGAAAAGCTTTTAGTACGATTTTTATCATTATATATTTTACGGGAAATTATTTAAATCTGTGAGAATATATTCTTATGATTGTAGAAAATTTCCATGAAAAGTTACAAATTGGTCATTTTGATTGATAGTTCTAGTGTCGACAGCTTCAATAAAATTTCTTATTTATTTCACTCGCGAAATTATCTTGAGAAATTTTCTCACTAGAAGTTTTATTTCCAGATTTTTCACATTACGTTTGATAATTATAATGGTTATAATTCGTTAAAAAAATTTCGTTTCTTTTTTTATGCATCTTGGAAGATCTTGGAAGATCTCCATTCAGGAAATTCTTTAATTGTTATTCAATAGCTCAGATTAGATAAGGGTTTTAGTATGNGCGAAATTATCTTGAGAAATTTTCTCACTAGAAGTTTTATTTCCAGATTTTTCACATTACGTTTGATAATTATAATGGTTATAATTCGTTAAAAAAATTTCGTTTCTTTTTTTATGCATCTTGGAAGATACCTAATTATTTTCATAATATTCATAATATTTATATAATATCAAGTGTAATATTTTATAATTTTCCTAAGAAGATACATTTGACGTTTATTTACCAGAGATCTCCATTCAGGAAATTCTTCAATTGTTATTCAATAGCTCAGATTAGATAAGGGTTTTAGTATAGTTGAGTAAAACATTGCCTAACTTTTTATTTACATATCCTAGACAACTAAGGGAAAGAAGAAAAGAAAATCCCCTAAATTATGGGATAAGTTGTAGTACGTTGATCGATTAACATACACATTGAAACTCATTAACATACTCATTTTACTACTGTATTTTAAGAATCGAAGAATTTGCTAAATTAAATATTTGTCTATCGTTGGCAATAACTCAATCTATCGCTACAGCTAATGACTATTAATAAGATAGTTGAAAGTTTCAAAAAACAAAAGAATTTCCTTTGGATCATTCTTTAAATAGAGAACCTAGACGAAAATTTTGTCTTCTGTATGAATTTCAGGTAGAAAGATAAATTAAAAATGCAAAGACTATATTGTTTATAACATTTTCAAATTGCGATGTCTTCTATATAAATTTATGTATTTTTTATTTGATTATAAATTGTTCGAAAGTGGAGAAATCAATATTTTGTAATTCTCAAAAAATATGGTTTCAAAAGAAACGAGGTATATCTTCTTGTAATAATTGGATTCTATTATATATATTGTAAATAATTCTTAATAAATTGATTACATTGATTATAAGGATTCAAAGACTATATTAATATTATAATAATTATTATTTAAATATAGTTTATTATTAATATAATTATCATTTATAATAAATTCAAAAAAAAGAATGAAAGAGTGAATAATTAATTGTCTATTTTTCAAATACATTAATTTCTCAAACTGTTTTAAATCTGCAAATTGTAATATATCTCGTTTCGAAATATAATATTTATATTCGTAATTATCGTAATAATTGAGGATAATTGAGATAAGTATAAATATATCGTTTACAATTGTGAGCCTCTCGGACGTCTGATAAGCTGCATCTTTTTATTTTTTACCCAAGTATACGTGTAATCGGTATGAAATTTCTCAAGGAACAATTGCTTTCGTATATTTATTCATCGCAAGTGACTTTCGTTTATCACAATGAGAGAAAGATCTTCGCGTTTCAATGCAAGCCTAAGAAATTTCTAATTTTCTCAATTCATGGAATTTTTCACAGTAAAACAATGATGGAGTCGTTTGATATTCTTGTCACTCAGATTGCATTATAATTTTACGTGGGCGATTCAGAGGGTTTGGATTAATTGGAAAATTTATCAGAACGACAATAGAATTTCTTTCAAGGTGACATCACTGTTCAATATAATTCCCTGTAAGTGTAAGATAAGTTTTTTTTAACATTCTCAGAAAAAAAAATATTCTGCAGAGAGAGAGAGAGAGAGAGAGAGAGAGAGAGAGAGAGAGAGAGAGAAGAAAGCTATGCACGCGTTTCCTAAAGGAATATTCTCGATTCAATTCCCTCTTCACGACTGTTTCTAATCTTATCAATCCACTCGAACGTATTACATCGTGGAAAAACATTGTTCCTATAACAATGCTGAAAATCTTTTATAAACGTTGTCCTTGAATATAGCTCTTCCTTACAGGCACATTCATATTTTTGTAAGTATAATTTACAACGAGACACCTGTGTAGGAAATTGTTTTTGTTTAAATATTCTAGAATATTTGTGAAAAGAAATAAATGTAGAAGATGCTTTGTTCCGAGCAAATTTTATATCTTCTTGCACATTACGTGCATTCCGTGCATTTCAAATGCAGAAGAATCCGCTAATAAACTCTAATTACAGATTTGAATTTTTGAGTAGATATTGACAACATGCAAGTGAATTTCTTTACAGGCCTTTCAGAATTTTGTATTAATCAGATAAAAAATAATTGCATATTTATTAATGTATGGAACGCTCAGAAGTCGATAGTGACTTTCTTTAAAAAACTGCTCGTACCGTGCAAATATTCTTTTCTTACTAAGCTATCAGAACAATATGGTTACTAAACACTATTGTTATTTTAATAATATTTTTAATAGCTTTGGTTACTGTATTCCGGTAATTACGTTAAAGTGATGTATAATAATAATAATTATAATGTCCTGTCGATCAGAGGTTCCACTACAAAAAGGGGCATCTTCACAGAAGAATGGTAAATATTTGAATCGAAATTTAAAATCACGATTACAAATCACGTGCGATTCGAGTGTTGCTGAACTGGACTTTTAAAAACGCTCGAAGTGAACTTGAAACGGGAAGGGAACGACTCGATAATCGAAAGTTCAGTCGTGTTCTTGAATTCTCTCGTAAATGCACAAAAAGAAAGAATAATGAACGAGAGAAAGATGGCCACGGTTTATCAGTTCTTCCAACGCAGCTAAAGGTCAACGACACTCAGCCGCGGGAGGCTGTTCTCTGGGCACACGCATCCAGGATGTCCGCAACGTGATAGAAACGTCGCGGTCGTCGCGACGTATCCTGGGGCCCGGGTCGATCGTATCACGTTGGCGTTCCTTCCTCCGAGTGTCGGTGATAAACAGAATCGTCCCGCGATATTTAGGCTTCAGAATATATATCGTGGTCACGTGGCGTGCAAGTTGTTATCGTGCACGGCCAGCCCCTTCTTCTTCTCCTCTTCGTCTTCTTCTTCTTCGTCTGCGAGAGCCAGCCCGCTCTGTGAATGAATGTGCCCGGTCGTCGCTGTGAATTCGGATTACGTGGGCGAGCACGACGGAAATAAACGCGTAATCGAAAGCGCCACATCAGCGTGATTTTCTTGCTTTCTCTCTTCCAGGAATCCACGCTCCCTTTCTCACATAAATTGCTCTTCTTCTTCTACTTCTTTTTTTTTTTGTTGTTAGACAAGATTTTTAGAAATTTATTACATATCCACGTCCTGGACGTGTAAAAATTTGATTGCTTAGATTGAAATGTGTGAATTATTTCATTCGTTTCTCCTTATTACTGGTTTTGAAAAGAGTTAGGTTAGGTTAGGAAAGCGGTGGCCTATTCTTTTTAAAAGAATTATTACATTGAATCAATTATATTTTAAATTACATCTTGAAACAATTATATCTAATCTATTACATCTTATATTTGTAGATATCGATTATATCTAAGATATAATAATTCTTAGATGCAATAATATAATATGTATATACATTTTTATATGTTGAATATATTTGAAGTGTAATAATTCTTTATATATATTTTTATAATGTCCATCTAATATATATATATATATATATATATATATTATCTTATTATAAGTAGATACATACAAATTTATGACATATTACAAGCAGAGAATTAAAAAAAATAGTTAGACAAAAGAAATGACATCTCGCCCGGATTGTTCGAGTCGAATGACTCACAATCAGGTAAAAAATACTTCGAGCTCATTCGACAGTAGGCCTATTAAATCTACGGATCGGTTTATTTATTTAAGAGATTTATTTTCCCGTAAGGTCTGCTCTAACAGTTGAAAGTAGATGAGTCAACTTCCGGGCACACCGAGACAAAGAAACACTTTCTGATTTTTCGAGATCTGAAGATCTGGATGGTTCGTTTTGAAAACATATTTAACCAATAATGTTCAGCTGACACTTTTCTCTTATTAAATTGACGATTTGTCCAAGTTTATTCAAGTTTTCAGCGTAAATTGTCATAAATCTTACGTATTGGTACTCGATATGAATTTTAAGTTTTTTTTTTTCTCTTATTTTTCATAGCTAACAACGAAGGTGCTCCTAAAGCTTTGTTTCAGCAATAATTATTCGTTGTATCTGATTGATTCTCCTTCTCCTTATCGCAAATTTTAATTAATCTGGAATTTTCGAAAGTATGTGCAGAAGTTATTTAAATGGAAAGTGTGCGAATTTTGAATAAATTCTGAGTATGAATTCATTTTAATATCTCTCAGATGTTCGAAATCACTTATAGTTGTATTTATATACATGTATATCAAATCTTCTGTTATTTGACCAGGAATACAAATTATCTTTCTCTGAATTCTTTGTCATTCTATTAAAATTTGAGAAATTTCGGGCTCAGTTTTAACGTTACATGTAGCTAGAAATATTTGAGATTTGGAAACGTGAAATTTAAGTAGTTTTTAACTTGAATTCGATATTTAAACACTTGGTACTTAAATAGATAATACTTAATGACTAGAAAATTCGAAGAATTAAATTAAATTTGAAGCCCACGATATTTCATATTCAGGTATAATAGTTGAAAATCGTCAGATGCAAATACACGAAGAATTTAAAATTTAAAATTTAAAATTATATTACAAAAATTTGAAACACAACGAAAAATTTAATCTGAACAAATTCAGAAATTCGAAGCTCTCTTGAAAAGCTTGAACAATTTGAAATTATCCGTTATTTTCCAAACTTCACAGCCGAAACTTTCGAAATTCGGATTTGGATACTCGAGAGACTGACCGAATCTCGAGTTGATCGAACCAAACTGAACTAACTAAACCAAAGTGAAGTAAAAGCTTCGTTAACTTCGCGCGGTTTCGAGGCGTGTAAACGGCAACGAGTGATAAATCGAACGATTACGCGCTGAAACATTGCGGCACAGCTGTCACACAGCCGGTAAATACGCTGATTGCGAGCGTGTGGTAGCGAGTTCAGCGAATTGCAAGATCGTGGTTGCAAAATCGTCAGCGATAGACGCTAGTCATTGTCTCTGGTCGAAAAAGCGCGCAGGCTCGAGGTATCGTAACGGCTCGAGCAATCGCCCCGATGACTCAAGGATTAAGTCACACGTGGTGAGTTTATGGCAGTCGGTTATTGCTCCATTCTTTCTTCCCTTTCTTCCCGTACATTCTGCCTGCGATTGCTGTTCGTTGCATCGCTTTAGGATTCGTCTTCTCGATTGTGTCTTTTCATCTTTTGCTAGGTAATTCAGGTAATATGAAATAAAGAACGACACCTAATAAACTTGCCGAAAGCAGCGGCAAGAAATATACGTATATACCGATGTCATTGTGAAGTATCAAGCGAGAAAATCTCTCTGCTGAGGTCGACAATTTGTCGTAAACTGGACCGCAGTTTAATAGTTGGATTAGCAGCTTGTTAATTAAGAGCTAATAACAAATGACGTGATGAAAATCGTCGCAAAAATCGTCTGGCGTGACCTCGAATATCGTGGAAAAAAACCGATCGGCGATTTCAACCGGCGGGTGGAGGGGAACGGGAGAGGATCGGGGTCGGAGAAAGTGGTCGATGAACCCGGTCCTTCGACGCCAGTCCAGTCATACATTACGCTACTTAACTGTTGACTTTGCGTTTCCTCTTAAACGCGCACGCATTACGCACGCGTTACCTCTTCCCCCCAGAAACGTGTTTCGTGTGCAGTGAAATCGTTACGTTTTAACGGCCCCAGCGATTAGCGTAACAAAGGAATTACGCGAAAAGAACTAGTCTGANTTTTTTTTTTTTTTTTTTTTTTTTTTTTTTTTTTTTTTTTTTTTTTTTTTTTTTTTTTTTTTTATTATTGAAAGAGATCGTGAAGTTTGTTGAATATAGCTTCGTCTTTGTGACGAATTTTCGAATGTTCAAAAATTGCGATGCCTCGAATTTTGAACTTGTTAATTAATTGCACACACAATTACAGGACGAAATTTACAAGAGAGAGGTAAGAAAGCTTCGTCTGTGAGAAGTGGAGACTGCAGAAGAAAAGGTCTCTGCTTCTTTTTGAAAATCTCAAACTTTCGAATTGCCAGATTTGTCTTCATTGAGCATTATGTTACAAGTGTGCAGCACAGTATCAGCTGGAGTTTGTAGACTGTTGATTTTCGATAAATAGCAACTTTTCCTTTTTATCGAGTGGAATCGTACAACTTGTCGACAACAATGGAATTCAAACGGTTCGTTCTAATTCAGCGTGGCACGATTGGACAGTAAGAATTATTTATTTTGAAACGTCGAGATTCTAAAGAACAGGGCTGTCTCCATTTCTTTAAATTTCGAGTCCCCAAATCTTCGAGCTAACAGTGCAGTCTTAAACTTAAATTCGTAAGATTGATGAATTTTAGTGGGTTTTGGTTTCGAGCGAGTGATCTCATCAACGAGCCTTTCGTACGAGAAAGAGAACGAAAGAGAGGAAAGAAATCAGAAATATGCTGTTGAGATTCCGGAGGAGAAAGCTCTCTGTATTTTTCGAAATTTCCGAGTTTTTCAAACGGCGCGTTAAATTCAAATCTCGAAACAGCGTTTGAATTTCAACAGTTTGGGCAATTATTTACGTGTGTTACACGCGCGACGGGAATGATGATTTCAGGAAATGATTTCCGGCTGACAGAAATCGTAAAATTTGTTGTAGTATATTTGATTGATTGGCACGAATCGAAAGTATTTGCTTTGAGAATGTTTTAAGATAAAGTGGCCTTTGTATTTTTAAACCTCCGAGTTACCAAACTTTTAGATCCTCGAATTATCTAATTCTGGATTACTACAGAGAATTGAATAACATGATTAAAACTAACTTTTTGTTTTCTGATAAAGTATCTATTTTTTNACTAACTTTTTGTTTTCTGATAAAGTATCTATTTTTTAATAAATAAATAAATAGATAAATAAATGTCAACTTTCAATCAAACATCTAAATTATTTCCGCTATTATGGAAGTAATAGTAAGAAAAATACGTTCATTTCGTATTTTTTTCATTAACATTTTTTCATAATAAGGTGATATTAGTTTACTTCAAGACCTCGAAGACGAGCAAATAAACTTCATTTTAAAAGATGTAGAATACTAACGTAATATTTTCCCCTGATCAAGACATTGAAAGGAAAATTTAAAAATTGAATTGAACCAACACGTTACAAATGTGCCATATTTACCATTTACGATGCGAGAGGCAGGAGAAAATTTTCCAAATTTTTAACAAGCTACGATCCTTGTTTGATGTTTCCAAGCAACTTTCAATTTCCCTCTGGAAATAACAAAAAAAAAAACCTCCCTCGCCGAAGATCGAAAATTTCCTCGACGAAGCGAGATACGAGCATCTACGAAGTTTGCCAGCAGTCGGTGGAAAACCTCGTGGAAAAGAGAGAAGAAAAAAGAAAAAAGAAAAGATCATCGGCATCGTGTCCGGTTCACGTGCATCCATCCACGAGTTTTACATATCGCGTTTTCGAAGGTTGAAGCCACACGAGGCTTCTGCATGACCCGTGCTCGTCTATTTCTGTCCCGACACCCTCTTTCCTGTAGCGAGAGGGTCCCCTCTCCAGAGGTCTCTCCCCTTCGATATCGTCGTGTCCCTGTTCGTCCTACGTCTCCCTTCTTCCGTTGTGCCTGCTTCTGCCTGGTTATGCCTTGTTCGCTGTTTGCGTCATCCTCGCCTCACGCCGTAACCTTCCTCAATACGGTTCCGCTGGAGGAAAGGATCTCCACGCTTCCAAAACGGTAAAACTTGGCTCATTTTCTTTCTTTTCTCTCTCTCTCTCTCTCTTTCCCCCTTATCTGGGACACATGTGCCTGTATCGTGACCCGATCGCGAGTTGGGAAACTCTTCGTTGCCCTTTACGCGCGATTTAACACTAGAACTACCAGTTGAGACGTAGCTATCTCTATCAAAACCAATCAAAATGACTGGTCTTTAAAAAAGACGTAATAGTAGAATATTTTTATATTTATT